>APFE031216199.1:60761-71604 GCA_000404065.3 Pinus taeda
TTTTTTATGAAAGATTTAGGTAATAAAAGTAACAACAATCCTATTCTCTATTCACACTTCAACAAATTATTGAATTAATTTTCATGTTCATACCAAAAACTTGCAGACATAAGAAGCTACATCCATCAAATAAACTATTCATAAATTTCTAGTACATAAAAACTATGGTAAGTAGGACTTTTACTCTAAAAATTTATATGCACAAAAGCTACAGACATTCATGTCTTTTGAAAAACACTTTGCATGACATTAAGTAGGACTTTTACTCTAACAATTTATATGCAAAAAAACTATAGCCATTCATGTCTTTTGACAAACACTTTGCATTAACATGCAATCTACAGTCATTGAGGCATTTTGACAAACACTTTGCAAGCATGCAATCTACAACCATTGAGGCATTTTTCCAAACACTTGGAAACAGTGGATTTTACATTCTTCTTCAACCTATTCAACTCAAAAAATTCAGAAACTGAAATTTCTAATGTTGGCATCTTAAAAGAGGGATTAAACAATCTTAATTTTCCATCAAAAACTCGAAAGTAGACGCATATAATTGACAGCAACAATCTGTAATATCGCTAGGATTTTCGATCTAGGTTGTGCAAAGTACTTTTTTTGGAATCAAATGGGGGATTAAATGGTCAAATGGAATAGATATCCGTTGATGTTGAGTGAAAAAGTAACAGAACATTCCAGAGATGTGATTTATTAAAACAACAACAACAACAAAAACATTCCTACTATCTCGTTTATCACTTTGTCAAACACTTAGTGTGCAAACTTCATCTGCAATTGTACATGGAGAAAATAATCTCAAATTTATGATAATATGGTATTGTAGTCAACTCGTGGCAACCTCTAATGGACAAAAATTCATTATAAAAAGAACTTAAAACTTTGGCAACACATTGTTGTTTTAATCCCCCTGCATGTACATTGTCAACTACAACTGCCATTCCTTATTGGTTAGCTCATAAATAAATCTGTAAATATCTCATAAACATTCACAAGTAGCAATTTCCAATGAATTTTAAAGTTCTACAACACTTTTAAATTAATAATAAACTAAAATTTCAAGAATTCTTATCAACATACCTTGCAATGTATTTATACAGTTCCAAAAAGATGGGAATATGCTGCAGCTCCAATGATATTGTGCTCCTACTCCAATATCCTTACCAACTGATTGTGAACCATCCAGTTTTCCTCCTAACCATATTCAAGGATAACTTCTCCCGTTGGAACCCCCAAACTATAAGAGATCGCAAACAGTATCAAAATATAGGATTAGAGAGATATCGAAGGCAAATTGAGCAAGATAAGTTTCACTTCCTCCCAACACCACTCACAGTCAGCTCCACCAAGTAGAGCTACATAGTATAGATTGGAATTTCAAAATCATTTCGATAGCAATTGGCTACTCTCCAAGTCTCTCACTCTCATAATATTTTTCAAATCTCTCCAACTCTTGGTATCACAATGCACTTCCCTCCCCTAAGTGAGAATACATGAGACACATATATAGGAGGAGCAACAAATTCTTCTCATAAAGCAACATTAATATGCATGCATTGTATTCCATTTAGATGAGTGTAACTCATGCCCTTAAGGAGAGGTATGCATGCCTTAGTTAAGGATTGTGTAACTTATGCATTAAAGAGAGCATACGAGGAATATTTTATGACACGTCTTTAATGAGTTGAAGAGGTATATGCCATTCTTTGATGAGTGCATAAAATAGAGTGTAATGTATTATTAAAAGAGAGATATTTTCATAGATCCATGAGAGTCATTAAGGAGAGAGGTGTGAAGTGATTGAGGAGATGAAGGTGACTTGTAACTCTTTTAATAATAATAACATAGTCTCATAAAAAATAATAATAAGATTAATAATATTTAGGATTAATTTGAGATTGAATTAGTAGGATTGCTTAATGATAAGTTAAGTGATTTTCCTTCAACTATACTTGATTGCAATTTATGTAAGGTGATTTACTCTTTTTGGAAATTCATGCTTGAGATGCTAGACATGACTTTCTATTTTTATAAAGTCACTCTAGGATTGTTAGAAAAGAGGTTTTATTAAGGAAATTCACCCCTGAGCTTCCAATGAGTGGTATTTTTCTTCTGGAGAATAGGGATTTTGTACCCCTATTGCATGCATCTTCGTGCATTAGTAGATTGAGGACTTCACACCCTAATCTACTCTAAAGATCCAAGATTCCACACCTTGATCTTTTTAAATATTCAGGACTTCATGCCCTAAACATTTTATTATAGATACAAGACTCCATGTCTTTATCTTTCATGGATTTAGGACTTCATGCCCTCATTTCCATGACTTCTCATCTACTCTGCTTTGAAACTCCACGCTTCACTTTAAGGTACTAATTGTGAGCTCATACCCATCTGATGATTTGTTGGTAAGGCCTTGTTTGAAGACATGCACACATCACAATCTCATAGATCAAAGGAATCAATGAATTTCATAATTAACTTATTCACATTTTACCAAAGTTTGTGAATGACTTCCACAACCATTTTGGTTCTAGAGTAATTATTTCCGCAACCATTTAAAATTTGAACATCCTTGTTTGAAAATAACTATTTACCTACTACATCTTGCTCATTACAAGATTAAACATATATAAGCATATAGATCATGTATTATCCATAAATCATAATTAACCATATGTTCCACATAACCATGATCATCCATGGATTTATGTGTTCAATCCTAAATCAACATCCATGTCATACACATATTTCCAAACTAAGATACCAAAAGAGAAAACATCAATAATATGTTGTTAACCAAAATCAATTCTTATACACACAACCATAGATATTATCCTAAGCACACAACAACTAGGTGACCCAAACTAGGTCTATAGCATATAAGCATGTACATAAGTTTCTCACGCATAATATTATATCATTATATCAAAATCATCCTCTCTAAGTGTCATCAAAGCTATCTCACCAAGAAGGGACACTACACTACAGGTGATATATTATTGTGTAACTTGTTGAGGTTAATCCATAAAATAGAACAGAAAAATGGAGAATACAAGACTAGTTATAACACCTATTTGTGCTACTTGTTCCTATAGGTGGGTTATTTGGGACTTCAACTATAAATTTTGGTCATGGAACTGCATATTGTCTGCAATGGTAATTGGTGAATAGTCGTTGTGGATCTCATACAGCTCTAGTCTCTACTCTAGTCTCTGATCTAGTCTCTGCCCTAGTCTTTGCTTTAGTGGATGAAACATACAAACAATAATAACAACAAAAGTAAGCAAAATTAACAACAACAAAATCAACATGATAACACTATTCAACAAAATTAAACCTGATAATAATGTGCACACACTCTAATTGTATGTATCCAACAACTGTGTTGGGAATAATATTGAGAGGGAGGGGGGTGAATCAATATCTACAGATCAATACCTTTTTACATTTCATATTCAGATTTCTATACGCTACTTTACTGAATCGAATCTACGTGTGCACATGACTGTTCTTAAGGAAACTAATGTATATCCAGTGAACTTATAATTCAGTTAATCCATTATATGTTTTTCTTCAGCCATTGCACTAGTAATTTATTAACCATTAGATAAATAGTAACCAGATGCGACAATAACATAATAAACCATCACACATAAGCAACACACATGACCACCAAGATTTAAGGTGGAAACCTAATGCGGGAGGAAAACCACCTATTGTTGTTGTCTCTGTCTTCTTTTTAATATAAGAAAAACCTGTTTAAAATCTTGTATTGGTGCAGACTCATACCATTATGCAGGCACCCACCTATAGAAGGCTACAGCCTTCTCTTGTTCTCCAGCATCTACTAGAAGGAAGCTACAACCCCCTAGCTCTTGTACTGGCTGATATCTTTACCATTACATAGGTGTCAGCCTATAGAAGGCTACTAAATTCACTCGTTCTTCAGCTTCTACTAGAAGGGAGCTCCAAACCCTTGATTAAATCACCAGCCACTACTAGCAGGAAGCTTCGATTTCCTCACTGAAGGCTCCAACCCTCAGTATTCTCCAGGGACCACATTTCATAAATTTTCAAACTAGATACTCCTGGTACAAAACAACAAAATATGTAGGCCACATTTCATCAAATTTTCATACTAGACCCATCAGTAACATTGAAGCTCAAAATTAATCACCTCTGCAATACATCCATAAAATACAACTGCAACAACCAATCACTGAAACCCAATCATAAATCTCTGATATAACTGAAACTCAATCATCACTTTCTAAATCAACCAATCATTGAAACTTCTAAGACAAATGAATCAAACAATCACTGAATCTCTAACTGAATCAAACAATCATTGAACCTATGCCACAGCTGAATCAACCATTTACTCAAAACCCAATCAACCGATACTTAATCAAAATTCAACCAATCAACTGGAACAATTATATCACTATAAGCAGAACACATAGCTGAATCCAGAACACTGCATCAACAACCATAACCAACTGCAACCTCAAAAATCATATGTCAGAATTTATACGCTACTTTAGTGAAGCCAACTTGCATGTATACACTACTTTCTTTAACCCAACCTATGTATACCTCTGAAGATACTGAATCATAAAACCTCTAAACCACAAACTGTACCAATTAGTGACATTCTGAATATCTACTATCAAATTACAGAGCTCTAAATAGATAGCAGCAAAGATCACCCTCCTTACTCAATCAATTAATCAGCCAGACTCAATTTCCTTAAACAACCAGTTTTACTTTCAAATCTAATGAAGACATCATTGAAAAACAACAGTAAAATAGCAGCACTGATCAGATATATCATTCATGTCTAAACAACAAGATTTTCTTTTACATACACTACTTGGAAGAGTCAAACCAGTGTGTATATGCGCCTTCACCAAGGTGAACCAGCGTATAGATCTACAAATACTTACTTATAACTTCACAACTATTCCAGACTTCAGACATACCCAGATCATAAAATTTAAAGAATAAAACATGCATTAGTATTCAGATCTAGCCCATCCATTATCAGATCACACAATGATAAGTCATTTCAGGTCTCATGATCCTAATCCATCATTAAATCTCATCCATCATCAAACACTTAGGTGCATACTTAGTTCATATCAAGCAAAGCATCAGAAACCCATAACATGCATATTTTCTTTTGATCTAACTCTTCATCAAATATTCATTATTTTCTCATTTCACACTTTGATCTTCACCACCTTATATACTTAGAGCCTTTTTCAATACCTCAGACCAAAAAAATGCTTAGAACCTGTGGTATTCTTAGACGGGATCAAGTAACCATTATTCCGCTTAAGATTGTGGGCTAATACCATGGTATGTACCCTTGGTATTCTTTAACCTTAATTTTCCTTAATTTTCCATCCCATATGCATTTTTCATCTTGTGAAAGTGTGTGCATACGTATATGCTCTTTTGGTTCTGTGAACCCGCTTGTATATGCTACTTGGACTAGGTGAACCCGTGTATATGTTGGGCCATAGAAAAGGTATGCTTTATCCTCATATTAACTTAATTAATCATTCATTTTTATATGTTTATATTCATTTTAGAAAAGAATTTAGAAGAAACGATTGTAGAAGCTAGATAAAATCAATCATTAATGAATTGTGTAATTTTGGACATGAAAGCTAACTTTTGCTATTTTTATGTGCAGGAATATGAATTGAACGATTAATGTTCAAATGATGGAACAACAATGACCAAGAAAACAAAGAAGGACAATGTCTTGCTAGGAATTGGGAGATTGCAACTTTCATTTTTGACACTGAGTATTCTCACCATGGTCATGTTGTATCTTTATTATTGAATTTAATGAGAAAGACCGTGTTTTACTTGTAGTCGCATTCTGAGTGTCTTTCGGCAGTGACTTCTGGAGACTCTAGGCTCGGTTTTTAGGAGATTTAATATTTTTATTGTTCCATACTTATTTCTTTTTACTCTTGCAATTTTTTATTCTTATTATTTCATGAAACTAGAATTATTCTGATTGTTCTGAGTATTGATCTTTATGAGTTACCTTTACTGTTCAAAATAGATTTTAGATCTTGCTATGTTTACATCTGTGTGGTAGTCTTTGATGAATTTATCAGATTAGTTTAAGTATTTGATTGGTGTTCCTTCTGAGTAGTGTTATTAGAGATCTTGAGTTCATAGTTGTTGCTTCCAATTAAAAGCTTGAATAGTTGCTTGTTGTTTATTTGATGTAGTTTCCTTTTTGTTGAATGGATTATTGTCGATACTAGTTAGTAAATTTGCTAAGAGTGATTCCTTTAGCATACTTGCATTCAGATTCAGTTCTCCGCACAATATATTAAAATAGATTTGAAAATGCTTTAAGGTTTTCCTTCAGAATTGTTTTGGATCGAACTTCAAGAATTATTGCAACGATTCAAAATCATTTCATTCTGAATTAGCATATGAATTCACTTGCATAGACAATGCCAAACAAACTTGAAATAAATAGACTTAACCTGGGTTGATAATTAATGTAGGTACTAAGGTTGCTTTTAATAGTCATCCTAGTGCACCAACATTTTGGTGTCATTGTCGGGGAGAGTGTTTCAAAGTGATTTCTTTTTATTTTTCTTGCTATAAAAGAATTGGGTATTAAAATCGGGAGGTAAGAACCTGCAAACCAATAAGTAAAACTCTTTCTCAACAGCTCGCTTTTCACCAAATGCATAGAGGCTAAATAGGAGTAGGGGTTTTTATGAATGAATAAGAAGAAAAAGGTAGAAAAAGAATAGAAACCCCCACCCAAATCCACAAAATCCAAGGGATCGGTGAACCTTGGAAGATCAACTTTTATAGATGAAATCATAAGAACAGAAGAATCTCGGGCATTAATAGGGTCCTAGACTATATCTTGAAAAAGCCCTATCGTAAAACCCTCAGGAAGCAGGCTCACCATCTGCAACCTACGTTGGGATTCATAACAAACCGAAGGATTTGAGCAAAGCTTCAGGTTACGGAAAATTTACATTATGATCCTTCACAAGAGGGGATATCATGCAACCTGTAGGAAGGACATGGAGAAATTAGTGGTGTTGTTGGAATAAATCTATAGTCACCAGAACCTAGATTTCCTGAGATCGTGGTTGAAGGAAGGATACCTGATATCTCAAATCTAGGTAGAGTTGTGAAACCCCTTCCAAATATGTCTACTAGTCCTATCAGAATTAATTTTCCAGATCAAGATATTCCTGAAGGTTATTGGCACATCTTTGACCAGATGGTGAATAATGAACCTCAGGGACAAAAATCAACGTTATAGTATCCTATCATCGACCCAGTCCCTAATGCTCCCATGAAAGCCATCCCTTTGCAAAGCATCCCTACTTTCCATAGCTTAACCTCAAATGACCCAGATGATTCCTATTTGAATTCGATGTTTTGAGTAGGGGATATCATTATACCACCGATCCTCAGAAACTAAAATTGTTTCCCTCTACATTAAAGGGAGCGGCTTTACGATATTTTATAAGGCTTGGTGGAGGGACCATTAACTCTTAGGAACAAATGAAAAACTCTTTTCTTACTAAGTATTAAGATTATTACAGGACTACGTATTTGAGATATGAAATCTTCAATATGACTACAAAAGATAATGAAAATATAGAAGAATATGTTGAATGATTTAAATATAATTTACAAAGGCCTCCTCATGCTGCAATATCTAGAGATGTTTTGAAAGTAGCTATGATAAAAGGAATGAAGGATGAATGGGTAGAAACGCTAAATTTAATGGGAAAAGGAGACATTTATTAGGAAAGTTATGATGATATTATTCAAATATGTATCAGGTTCTTTCAAGGCAGTATGTGCATAAGATCAACTAGACGAGATACAACTACAATAAATAATAGAGCTCCCTGGGGGAGCATAACCCGAACAGAAATCAGAAATATCCTAGAGGATTTTAAAATCAACATCTTGGGCACCCTTACAACACAGTTGGACGTCCTGTAAGCCAAACAAAAACAAGCCTTAGAAGAACAGAATTTGGCCATTTTCTGCCCGCGCTTTCGAAAGAAGCACAATCAATGGGAGTGTCCATTGTACATGGTCCAAACATGCACTATTTGCACCAATGACCATGCCACTGAGCAGTGTCCATCACTTCTAGGGCTGAAAGTAGTTTTCAAAGAAGCAGAAGGAGAGACAGAACCAGTGTACTTAATGAACCAATGTTGATAGTGACAAGGCCGACCCACGGGTATGTCATAAGACCCACGTTAGTTTTTTCCTTCTTTACCATTTAATCAGTGATGGAATTCTGAAAGAGCGTGGCAAGGTCAATCACCTTTCTCCACTTGGTAGTCCCAACCATTTCCTATGTCACCTTGGCCAACTCAATTCTTTCCAAGTAATGGTTGGCTGAATTCTCCTTTTTCTACTCCTTTTTGGCAAAATTATCCATACCCGTCCCAGTGGCCTCCCTCTACTTCACACAATTCGAACTGGTCTCTGAATTGGCAGCGACCTCTAGGGATAACCAATTCGCCTATGGGGATAGGTCCTCAACCTCAACCTACATTATCAGCTCCATATCCATTACAGTAAAATCCTCAGCCTCCTCTGCATCCCCAACTACCAGCTCAACCAAATCCAAACCCCAATAATAGACGGTTCAGTTGATATGAAGTTTTGAAAATTTAGACCTTGAGAACGAACGAAAAGAATGCAGTGAACTTAGGTTGAGGTCAGGACACATTATCACTCCTGAGGAAGATAAATATCGGCCACCAAATGAGTTCGAAACATTACCTGTAATTACACCTTCGACTATGAATGACATAGAAATAAAACAGGGAGAAGACATAGTTGAACAGAAAGATCCTAAAAAACTCATATTTACTTCTCCCCTATTCCTTGAAAGATTAGCAATACCTAAACCAATTGTTTATCCAGACTTTGATCTCGTAGGGGAACTTAAAAATCTATGCATTAAAATTCCTCTCCTCGAGGCCATCCAAGATATTCCTATGTATGCTAAAATGATTAAAGAACTACATGTGAAAAATATTGTGAGGAAAATAAAAGCTTCACCAACTATCCATGTCGTAGGGACCTTGTTTGATTTACTTTTGGGTAGGGAAACACTGGTAAAATATGAAGATCCAGGGAATCCCAGAGTTACAGTACAAATATATGGTCGCTCCTTTCTGAACACACTAGTTGACTTGGGTGCAGCCATTAACATCTTAACCGTAGGAACTTTTGAGACACTTGGTATCACATCTCTGGAATCAACCACCACCCTATTAGAACTCATTTATTGTTTGGTTGTAAAACTAGAGGAAACTTTATAGTACATTATAGTTTCCATTTATTCATGGGAGTACCCAGTGGATTTTCTAGTTATCAACCCAAAAAGTCGATTAGATGGGCACCCTTCAATTTTGGGCCGACCTTGGTTGGAAATAGTCAATGCTTACATAAGTTGTCATACAGGCATCATGACCATTGCTAAGGGAGACATTGTAAAGAATCTTGTTTTATATCCTCCTGCCAAACCAAGTCTGCCCATTGTGAAAATATATAAACAACCACCCTCATACCTAGAATAAAGTATTCATTCACCACTTACAGTCACAGAGGCGCTTGAGTTCAAGAATCAGACTAAAGATGATGTAATTAATAACTTTATTAATAAGCCAACCACTGTGAATAATGTCAAATGTTAAACGTTAAAAGCAATTCTTGACAATGAAGACCTGGAAGACCCTTTGAAAGATACTAATGATTAACATATTCCGATAACTATCGTTCATAACAACAGGCCTGTTGAAATTGAACTAGGAAATATTTTAAACATCAATGATAATCTGGACAGTGACCAACAACAAAAGATCATTCAAATTATGCAAAAATATGAAGGGACATTTGCTTGGGACTATCTAGACATGAAGGGCATAGACCCACAATTATGTACACATCGTATCTACACCTAAAAGGATGTCATTGTATTAGGCAACTTCAACGGAGACTAAATCCGCATCTCAAAGATATTGGAAAAGAAGAACTACATAATTTGTTGGACGTCAATTTTATTTATCCCATATCAGATAGTAAGTGGGTCTCTCTGCTGGTAGTTGTTCCCAAGAAAAACCGGAAGTGGTGCATCTGTGTGGATTTTAGGGAATTGAACAAAGCCATGCAAAAAGATCACTTCCCTCTTCCATTTATTGATCAAGTCCTTGATACACTAGCAGGAAAGAAATTCTTTTCCTTTCTTGATGGCTTCAACAGCTATAATTAGATCTAAATCACCCATGAGGACCAAGACAAAACCACCTTTACTTGCCCATGGGCTACGTTTTCTTACAGAGTGTTATCATTTGGTTTATGCAATGCCCTAGCTACATTTTAGAGGTCCATACTTAGTACTTTTTCTAATCTGATAAATGAGGGACTTGAAGTTTACATGGATGACTTCACCTCGTATGGGGACAGCTTTGAATAAGTGCTACAGACATTAGATAAGGCTTTGGAACGATGCATCGCCACCAGGCTGTGTTTAAATAACGTAAAGTGTCACATGATGATGACAGAAGGTATAATCCTAGGACACTACATTTCTTCAGCGACGATACAGTTAAATCCACCGAAGATAGAGGTAATTCTCCTACTACCTACACCCTGTACTCAGACGAAGGTACGTAGCTTTCTCAGATATGCAGGTTCATAAAAAAAAATCACAAATTGTTGCACCTTTGTATGCTTTAATAGGAAATGTCGAATTTAAATGGTCTGATAAATGTGACACTGCTTT
>APFE031216210.1:1459-22292 GCA_000404065.3 Pinus taeda
AAGATTTTATAATTGAGTAAAATATTCGCCATGCCTGGTGAGAGATTCGCCAAAAAATTATATATACGTATCATATTATTGATAAAATCGTCTTCCATTTTTCCTATATACCATGGAGATTCGCCCATTTATTATACATGTAAATTTATGGGGGGTTCTTAAAATTTTCCCTGCTTGATGATTACAATGAACCTGATGAAGGGTATTTAACCTTTTCCAACTAGTGACTCGCCTAAAATAACTTGACATGCAACCACACACTAAATTCAACTTTGACTTAGCTCGAATTGACTCAACACTTAGTTAACTAACTCTGTAATTATAGCCAACTCCTCATGTGGGA
The DNA here is from genome assembly GCA_000404065.3 of Pinus taeda. Taxonomy (NCBI): domain Eukaryota; kingdom Viridiplantae; phylum Streptophyta; class Pinopsida; order Pinales; family Pinaceae; genus Pinus; species Pinus taeda. The sequence goes on from APFE031216210.1 coordinate 1,803, forward strand.
ATAATTAGCTTATTTTAACCATTTCTGCAACAAAATCATGGCCAATGTTATAAGAGTTGTGGCCCTATGCTACCCATGGCTTAAGCAACTCTAGCTGTTGGAGCTGAGGGATGTGGAGGAGTTTGGAATGAGAGTACTTGTCAATCATCGTTGTGTTCATTCAGAGCTTGGTTTCTTTGATTGCATGAATGTTTATGATATGATTGGGGAATGTAGTGCCTCTTAGGGTTTTGTACATGGTAGGTTCTAGGAACATCAAGTGGACAACAAATTCACAACTTAGGGTCATGTTTGTGAAATTGGTTGCGTTGGATGTATCACATAGGGATATAACCCGAGATGTGGCTTTTTGGTTGTTGTTTTTGAAGGGCTTAAAGGTTTTGTGTGTGTTAAGTTGTCGAGAGAAACCCTTGCACTTATGACATTTGTGATGATTGATGATGAGACTACAACCGTCAATCCTTCTAGGGTAGAAATTGTAATGCATGGCGAAAAGATTAAGTTTTTTTTGGATCTCGCAAAGCCACGTCGAGAAGGGTACAGTTAGAAGCATCAAAGGTGCCTTGCACTTTGCACAATTTTCTCAATTTCACTTGCACATTAGTGATTCTCTGAAATCAACTTTCCCAATTTATAGGAGTCGGTCTATGTTTACTTTGCATTTTCCATAAATTTTTCAATTTACTTGTCCGTGGATGATTATGTGAAACCAATCATTGCTATTAGCTGCACTTGTTAGTTGTGTGAAGTTGGAGAGTCAGCTTGGTTGATTATTTCTCCAATTACATGTTAAAAGGCTCAATTACGTTGCAGCAAGTGAATTGTATTTGTTTTTATACAGGTCATAGCAAATTTATCAATGAATCCAAATGTTTCCAAAGTTGTTGCTATGGAAGGGGGCATTAGAGTTTTGGCAACCCTTGCTAGGTCACCTAACAAATTGGTTACCAAGGAGACTGTACGAGGACTTTCAAACCTGGTTTTAGGAGAAGATCACAAGATGCTAACTATATTCTCTTTGTTTATTTTTTAATCTAAAAACTAAAAATGAAAACATGAAGCTTTATTTTCCCCTTTAGAAAGCACCTTGTTGTCTAGGTAAATCCTCTCTGTGAACATAGATGATCCCTATAGCACAATGAGTGGGACTAGCAACCTATGTGACAATCTACTAGACACTATCCTAAGTTACAATTGAAAGAGAGACGAAGAAGATGGCCTACTTCATTCTGATGCTATCCAGTCGTCCTTTGTTGAAGATATTGAATCACTTCCATCATGGGATCATTCCTACTACTTGCAGCATTTATGCACCTGCACAAGAGATCATGACACAACAAGGCATGCAAATACAAATAGCATAATCAAAAGTAACCTACTTAACAGATCAAGGAGTGTTAAGATAAATGATACATGAACATACGCATTTATGGAAAATGAACCAGCAATTGTATATTAATAGACAAAAGGAGGAAGCATACAACCAAGCCTTAATGTCAATAGGCTCTCCTTTAATGAACGTCCAAGTCCAAGATAATCTCTCGAAGCCAAATGAGTAGCATATAGGCACAATCTTAGTGTAAGGGTGCAAATAGACAAAGTCCAACCATTTAGGAATGGGAGAGGATGAATATATAGGCTGGGAAAGGGAGTTAGGATCTCTCCAAAGATAGGAATAGGCCCTCATCTCAAGGAGGTAGCTCATAGGGATAAGACGAAGATGTCAAGTTGTGAGAACTCGATCTCATCTACGTCAAACAACCTCCAGCTCACCACTCTAGAAGCTTCTAGATCACGAAGCTTCTCATCATCTTTGGAAAAATTGCCTTTTTGGGATCATTGCAAGTATACAAGTAAAGAGAGTGATGCCATTGCAGGTCGGTATAATACAATAGGTGACCATCGTGGTTTTTAGTCTCATTAGAGCGATGATTCTCAAATTAGGGTTTAAGAGTTATTTTTTTCAGGGGAAGCTCAAGGCATTTTCCAATCAATGTCTAAGAGAGGATCTGAGCTGCATATATGAATGAGTACACTGCATAATTTTCATGTTATAGGCACTTTGGGTTATGTCACAGGGAAGTGCAGGAGGTGTGACAAAATACTATGTAACAGATGCCTCCTAAAGCATGAAGGAAGTACATGAAGTGCTGATTGAGATGCTTTACGAGCTTTTGCAAGGACAAGAACAAACGCTTTTAGGAAACTTGCAAATCAAGGATGCATATACATATACATATCTGATATCAAAACATGAATCCATGGTATGGACGCAACCATCCGAATAATAAGGACTATATGAAAGGATCCATGACATGGGCGCAACCATCCAAATGAGAAGGATAATCTATAAATCTAAGATCCAAGGTATGGATGCAGTGACCCGATATAGAAGGATCATCATAAATATAAAGTCCCATGGTATGGTCACAACCATCCATATAGAAGAAACATGTGTACAATCATGAACAATACATAACTCCACACAACCTAAGTCATATCAAACAAGACTCAGGGTTTTGCGCTCCATCCCAACCTGATCAAAGTATGAATCTTAACATGCAAATGAATGTGTCGAAGTTGAACATGCTAGAAAACCACCTGATTACCGGCCAATGATGTGGACCGTTAACAGGCATGAGAGAACCACCAATAAGGACAATGGTCCTCAAGGTATGATAGTACAATCCGTATATGTGAAAATGAAGCTGAAGTCAAACACTCGTGGAATCACCCGATCGAAGGCCAATGGTGAAAACATGTCGTCGAATGCGAAGAACTTGCCACTAAGGCATGAAAACTCTAAGGTACTGAAAGGGAGTCTTTAAGTCATATTCCTGGGTAATGAGCAAAAGTCGACAGGAAGTGACCCATCGAAGGAGGGTCATAATGACTCCCTCATCATCGACACGAAGCAAAGAATAAAGTGGAATAAATGAGTATGATCCAGGACTGTGACAAAAGGTCAGATAATGTAAAGGTAGTATATTGAAGATAGGACTTCTCTTGAACATATTGGTGACATGATTCCAGAGTGTGGCAGCGTTTGACTCAACATAGGTCCAAGGGTCATAATGATGATGTGGAATAGTTAGATGAGAGGCAAAATGGATCACCCAAACCTGGAAGGACAAGTGACTAAGAGAGGATATCCCAAACCTGACACGAGAAACAAATGAGTGTCATGTTCAAGAGCAACATGCTGCCTATACAAGAGATGTTTCACTTCCATTTTTTCCCCACTATTTCTAGTGAGTACCTCTTTATTTTAACACAAGCTTGAATAGGATACCACATGCTTATCATATGAGTTCACCGAATGAATCCGTCCTAGTAAGTTTTATGAGTCCTAGGAAGGAGAAGCTCGGGTTCATCATGGTGGCTAGTCTTTTGTCATTTAATTTTTACGAGTTCGATGGAAGAGTAACTCAATGTATTTCTCATTTTTAGAGAGTTTTAGAAAGAGATGAAAAGGAAAACTCCATTAAGTCCATTTTTGTAATTTGTCTCTCGAACTTGAAAAGATAGAAAACAATATTCGAGAGAACCTCTTAACCATTTCGACTAAGATGTACCTTTTTCGTAAATAGTCAATCTCAGCCCGAAAAAGGGGTAAACATATACTGAGACGATGTTAATTCATTTAATTTAATGATTTCTAAAAGAAAAGTACTCAACAATCTTTTCATATTTCGAGAGTTAGAAAAGAGCTTAAAGATGACTCTATTTGGAGGAACGAGTGGTATAAAAGGATAGCAACTGATTCCAGTGATGATGGAATTGCTCGAAACACGTAAGGGTCAAGAGGATGGCTAATAAAACCACTCATTGCAGATGTTCCTCAGGCATAGGTAAAACAACCAAGTGAAAGCATATGATTGGCCAAAGAGATAGTGACGATGGAATGAAAGAACCAAGGTTCATCTGGTAAAAATGGCAATCACGAGATGTAAAGTGGAAATGGTTTCATTTTTACACAAGCTTGAAACATGGGAAACTATGCTTGAGTATACTTTGAAGATGGTTTCATTTTTCACAAGCTTGAAACATGAGAAAAAACTATGCTTCGATTTCATTTCAGTTTTACACAAGCTTGAAACAGAAACAAACTATGCTTGGATTTGGTTTCATTTTTACACAATCTTGAAATGGAGACTAATTATGATTAGGTTTGGTTTCATTTTTACGCAAGCTTGAAACAAAAACAAACTATGCTTGAGATAAGTTTGCTTGCCCCCAGCATAATGACTCAATTCTAGGTACATGCCCCCCAAGCTTCATTTCGTTCACCTAAGTAGACTACTAGTTACTAACAGGTAGATGGAATGAAGGTTCACTTATGAGATCAAGTTAGAGTCTCGACTGGGATTTTACGAGATCTAATCAAATACTCGAATTGGAAGGGGATTTCTTTAATTTTTTAATGAGCTTCACATAAGAAAAGAACCATACTCATGACACCTATTTCATTTTTTAACAAGGTTGACATAGAAAAAGAGCTATCCTCATGGTGACCTATTTCATTTTTTAATGAGGTTGACATAGTAAAAGAAATATCATCACGGTCCTTGTTTCATTTTTTGACGAGCTTGACACAAGACAAGGAACTCTGCTCCATGGCCCTTATTTGATTTTTTAACAAGCTTGACAAAAGACAAGGAACTTTGCTCCATTGTCCTTGTTTCATTTTTTAATGAGCTTGACACAAGATAAGGAACTCTGCTCCATATCCCTCATCACAGATCAAAAGAGGCCATGGCTTCTAAGAGGTTCTCATCAGATGGAAGAACAACACTCTGTAAGGGATATAGATCCAGGGATCCAACTGAAAAATCGGGCTCTAATGCCCCTAGTACATGGTGTACTACATCACCTACTAGATCATTAGTAGATGTGGGCATGGAACAGGTGGCCACGTAATTAACCTATGGTGAAGGTGATACCTCTTGCACATAAGAGCCATTTAGAGACGATGGTGAAGTGGGATCTGATTCAAGACCAATGAATGTAAGTTGATCAATGATCACAATGCTTCCTGCATGCGAGAAACACATCACTCGAAAGAGGGAAGAAACAAGAGTTCCCATGACATAAAAATATTCATGGCCAAGGAGTATATTAAAATCCAACGGGCCTTGGACAACCATTACATCTATATAAACAGTCTTTCCTCCCAAAGTAATAGGCAACTTAGGAAGGATCCCTAACGGTTGATTGGTTCCTCTATTAAAGGCTAACATATTCTAGGTGATGGGGACAAGCCGAGGAGAACCTAAAGCTTGCCAAGCAGTTGAGGAAAAAATACTAACAGATGCGCCCTCATCTATGAATATGCTAGGTATGACCATATGGTAAGCCTGTACTGTAATCTCGAAAGGTAGATAAGACAGAAAACAATATCCTATCATTCGACCCCAACCAAAATAAGTGACTAAACTACTCAGAGGGGGTGTCGTAGGAACAGGAGAGCTACCCTCTTGTTTTATGGGAATAGGAGAACTTTTCTCATGCACCTCGGGAACGAGAGAATTTCCCTCAAGTTCATTCAAAACTGAAGAAACCAGAAGAACCTGAGCAGTATGGGGTTCACTCTCTACCTGAAATTTATGGTTAACTAAAGGTTGAGTCAGGTCTACCGTTTTCACTACCAATGGTTTGTCAAGAAAGAACTCACGAGACTCACTTTCAGAGAGAGTGAGGTTGACCAAAGATGATTTTTGATCAATCACTGGATCAACTAGTGAAGGATCAAGGGAAATCTTTCGATAACCAGTCGGAAGACGAGGTTGAGAAGCTATAAGGTTTTCCAACTCTTTGGAAGCCTCATCCAAAAGGGGAAAAAGGTGAATTGGATGATTACCTCCACACAACTCAAAGGGAAATTTGAATTTTCCCTTTTCCCATGGACCTTACTATTACTAGTTGAGGATTTTTCACCAGCATGAACTCCAAAGGTTGATAACAAAGGTCAATGTGAACCTGTGGACCACACTTCTAAGACCTTGGGAATACCAAGACAATTCTGAAGAAGGTGGTCACCCTTACATAACATGCAAGGGAATTTTAGTTTCTAGAGCTAGTTGGAAGATTTTTCTTCATTAGTTTCATTGGTAACAATACTTGTTTACTTGCCCCCTTGTTTATTTGGTTTCTTCTTCTTTGTCCTGTTCTTCTTCTTCTTAGCTTCCTAGTTAGTAGGATCCAGACTTTCACCATGCGAAGAGGAAGAACGAGGTGAAGAAATAGGTGAAGAAGGTGAGGGGTTAACTTTAGGATCAACATGAGGTTGATATGTTTCAGGTGGAGGAGAAATCTTGAAAAGCGGTTTGGACACTCGGAATCACCGAGGTCAAAAATAACCAAACAGGAAAACCAATGGTCAACCTAGGAAGAGACAACATTGCCATATACAAAGCACCAATATTTCCAAAAGAAGAGAACTATGATTCCCTAAGAGGTGTTTCTTTTACTGGTAGACTCAGGAAATGTTGCCATTAGTATCAACATAAGATCTACTAAGGAGTATTTCCACAGGAAGTGTAGGAGGTGCAGAGTCGCCATTTGTTGTTTAGGTAAATACTCTCTGCGAACAGAGACGATCCCTCTAGCCCAATGAGTGGGACTAGAAACCTATGTGAAAATCTACTAGACACTTTTCTAAGTTACAATTGAAATGAGAAACGAAGAAGATGGCATGTTCTTCTACCTCGTTCTGATGCTATCAAGTCGTCATTTGTTGAAGATCTTGAATCACTTGCATCACGGGCTCATTCGTACTGCTCATGGCATTTATGCACCTGCACAAGAGATCAATACATAACAAGGCATGCAAATACAAATAACATAATCAAAAGTAACCTACTTAACAGATCAAGGAGCACTAAGATAAATGATACATGAACATACACATTTATGGAAAATGAACCAGCAATTGTATATTAATATAATAAAGGAGGAAGCATACAACCAAGCCTTGATGTCAATAGGCTCTCCTTAAATGAATGTCCAAGTTCAAGCTAAGCTCTCCAAGCACTCCTTCTCCAAGCCAAATGAGTAGCATATAGGCACAATCTTGGCATAAGGGCGAAAATAGACAAAGACCAACCATTTGAGAATGAGAGATGATGAATATATAGGCTGGGAAAGGGAGTTGGGATCTCTCCAAAGATAGGAGTAGGCCCTCATCTCAAGGAAGTAGCTCATAAGGATAAGACCAAGAGTTCAAGTTGGGAGAAGTCGACCTCATCTAGCCCCAACAACCTCCAGCTTGCAGCTCTGGAAGCTTCTAGATCACGAAGCTTCTCATTCTCTTTGGGAAAATTGCATTTTTGGGATCATCCTAGGTATACAAGTAAACAGAGCGATGCCAATGGATCGAGTATAATACAATAGGCGACCATTATGGTTTTTAGTCTAATAAGAGTGATGATTCTCAAATTAGTGTTTAAGAACTATTTCATTCAGGGGAAGCTGAAGGCATTTTCAAATCAATGTCCAAGGGAGGATCTGAGATGCATATATGAGTGATTGCACTACATAATGGGCATGTTTCACGCACTTCGGGGTATGTCACAGGGAAGTGCAGGTGGTGCTACCTACCGATTTTATTCACTGGAATTGCAATGTAAAATACAATTGTCATTATTGATTGACAAAACTAAGATGTTTGACTAAATAGTACTTCATTTTTCTATAATCCAAATAATAAGAAGTTTTCTTCCTCCTTTTGTTCCTTTCAAAATAACATGTCACTGATTTTTGTTTTCTTTCACTCAGGGTGTTGATGATCCCTGGTATTGCACCAAGGATGTTGCAACTCCTAAGGCCTTCTCAACTTAAATTACCAACCTGGGGTTCGTACAAACTTGGAGGTGACAGTGTTATATGCATAGTAGGTTAGGTTCTACTCATGTCAGCCCCATTCATGAAGTCATATCAAGGTGTTCAGAGACCTCTCCTCTAACTAATTATAGTGAACAAATCCAATTGGTACACCAAAAAATTCAAGAACAACTTGAAAAGAGCCAAGGCAAGTACAAAGAAAGGCATGACAAGCATCGTGTAGATCACAAGTTCCAAGTCGGTGATGAATTTTGGCTTCACATTAGCAAAGGGAGGCTCCAAGGAGAAGGTAAAAAGCTCAAACCAATTAGATATGGTCCATTCAGAATTTTGGAAAATATTGGTAATAATGTCTTCATGTTGGATTTGCCTTCGTATATGAAAATTTATGCTATTGTTAATGTTGAGAATTTAAGTTTGTATGAGCCTCCTTTGATTGAATATCAAGGAGAGAATGTTCAAATTCCATCTATTGAAGACTTTTCTCCAGAAGTCCTTGATGAGATTCAACAAGACACTATACTTGATAGAAGAATAAGGACATCAAAATGGGGAAGTGTCTATTATCTCCGAGTGGAGCTCAAGTGAACATATCCTTCAAAAGCCAAATGGATATAGATTGGAAAGGTGAGGGAACTGTACCCTCACTTGCTGGAAAACTAAAAGTGATATTTTGGGGTCCAAAAGGCTTCCAATGGGGAGGAATGATCAAGTGCTCAAAGTTATGCTCAAAAATCAAAGTCATCAGAATGGTGTGGAACCTGAACGATCGTGTAGTGCTCATCATCCTCAATCTATCACAACTCATTTTGCATGAAACGAACACAGTATGCTCCCAGAAACGCTTTCTGTTCACTTTGTCAAACAAACAAATTTTCAAAAGAAAGGACAACCCACTCAGCAGTCTGTACTACTGACGTGGCGCTAACTGGGTAGGGTATCAGGCAGTTGAATGGGTCAAATATTCTCTGTGAGTTAGATTTTTCCAAGTGGCACCCTCCGATTAGTTGCAATTGTTGGTTTTTTATTGGATGGTGAGGTGGTCAACCACGGGCTGACACGTGGCCCAACTGGAGGCCACCATGTGGCAGCTTGAGGGGCCATCAAAAATTGGTTCAATGATCGATCCGGAGGCCACATGAATCAAAACTGACACCTCTCAACACAAAGTGCGGAGCCTTACCACTCTTCCTACTCGTTGGTTCTTAACCATAAGGGGAGGCACATATAATTAAGTTTGTATTGTTTCCAATTGGGGGATGGGGATCGTGGTTAACCTTCGACCCTGATCTGCGGACCATGGTTAGGGGCTAAAAATGGCCCCAAACATTAACTGTCGTCGATAACCAATAACATAAACCGCCCATGTGAACGAAAATGCAGGAGGGAGTGGGGGGCCTCGTCGACAGGGGTGGGTCGTTGGCCTTAGCCCCTAGGCACATGGCCCCCCACATGGCCATAATTTTCAAAAATTATGTTTTGGAGGGCGTTTTAATGATCTGATAATTTTGCCCGACTTTCAGTGAAAATGTTGTTCAGTTAGAGCGCTTGGCGGGCAAAATTGTAGGATGATGCTGAATTTTGGGGAAAATGTAGAGCGAATAGTGGGAAAACTAGGAGAGGTCATAACTTCTCCATTTTTCGACCAAATTGGATGCAAAAAGTGGCTAGGTAACCATTTTTAGACATTCTCGACTCATTGGAGTAGGCTTCAGAAGTATTTGAGCATTGTAAACACATCTTTTTACACTTTTAAGCATAATATAGAGGCCCAAGACATTGGAAGTTGGACCAAGGAGACGTAGCCCAAGAGGGTTGAACTCCTTGATCATGTTCCTATTGTGATGTTTTTTTGGTGATGTTTTATACAATTTTATGATGTTATTCAGTCTCTTATTTATGTTAAAACTGATCAAAAAAATTAACATAAAAACTCATTTTACACTTGCAAAACTCATGAATCCTTAAGCACATGAAAAACATTTTGCTTCTAATATGAGGAGGATCTTAGCACATCAATCTAATATTCTTAATAAGATCAGTATCCCACCAAGAACATGAATTTGTGTCGCAGGGATATCTCAACTTTATGAATGTAGTAGTCTTAATGAGGCAATATATTAGGTAAACCTTTCTATTCCAACTATAAGGTTTCTTAGATGAATGAGTAAGCCTAATATCCCTCCTCTACAAGCATGTAGGTAGATCCGAAGTAGGCACTTCTAGAGTAGCCATAGGTCCATAATGTACTGGTAAACAAGCCACCATACCTAGTCCATATATCTAACCCAACGAATCCAGTCATATAATCCAACAGTCGGTATTCCCAGGTATGCTGACCTACCTCCCTGTCCTACAATTCCAGTCATCAGGTCAAGCCAACAGGTCTGGCCAATGGCTATTCTATCCAGGGATTATCTACCATAAGCCCAAACACCGACGTGGGTTAACTTCTTGTTATTCCAATTACTAGCATTATGTTCCTGGTTTTGGTACAATAATAGATAGTCTATCCAGATGTTCCAACTTTTGGTACGTTTTGAGGCTACGTAGTTTCATTCTCAGATTGAGACCAATATCTAGCAGCAAAGCAATTTCTTATTTCACTTTACTTTCAATTTGAACATAGATTGACCGACTACAGGATGTTTAAAGGAAAGGGATGTAGTGGTGGCTATTGAGCATACTTCTACTTGAGCATGGTGGGACTACACTACTGAAACCACAAGATGGACTATTATTGTGATTAATTTGATGGCTATTTGGATTTGTGTTTAGTCGATTCTTATTAGAACTATAAGCTATGTCCCATTCGTGGGTGACCTACTCAACAATCCTACCCTAGCTGGACCACTCAAATTGTGAGTCCATAGAAATGTCTCGAGAAGTAGATCTGAACGGTCAAAGAACATTAGTTGTTGTAACCAAAGTCGATAGAGTTCTGGAAGGGCTGTTTGAGAAAGTGACATTTGATGCTCCTAATATTTGTCATGGTTATGTTTGTGTCAGAAATAGAATTGGGTGCGAATATATTGTCGAAGCCAGATAAAGTGAAAGTGACTTCTTTAGAACGAATCCACACCTTTCGCATATAGATAAATCAATGGTTGGAACACCCGTATTGGTATAAAATATTATACACATTCAAGCAATGGGAATTTAGAATTTCCTTCAAGATGTTATGAAAAAATCGATATTACACTTTCCAATAGGTGGTCACAGTTGGATTCATTTCCTCAACATTTTTCTAATTATGTTGAGGGAATGGTTTAATTTATGAAAGTGACAAATTCCATTAAAGGTATCTTGAACAAGATTACTTTGATGGGTGAATTTGAGGATTTCGAGGATGAGCCTGAAATGCATTGCGCTCCTTACCTAAGAAGGAAATTCAAGAGTTATTTTTGTGATCTGTTGAAAGAGAGAGAAGCATCAAGAAATCATTTTTTGTATGAGGAATTAGTGTTATTGGAAGAGGCACACGACATAACACTTCCGAACTTCTTACCTCATCCTGCTTTCATGACTTTGTTAAAGAAACAGATAGACTTTTTCTTTGAGATAAGCAGAAACTTAGTCGCTGATGTCTACGAGTATCTGGACAAAGTCATATGTCATGTGATAGATATTCAAACAGAAATATACCCCAAGCTTCAGTCCACTTCAAGGAAAGTTTTCAAGCTCTCATAGAGAGAAAAAAATGAATGAATTTAGTACATTGAAGAGATGATGGCGATGGAGAAAAGGATAGTTCTCTCGATGAGTACCAACTACTCAGCGAAATAGTCAATCTGCAAGAAAAGAAGAAGGTATTCATTAATTCCATCTAAGAAAAATGGTCGAGAATGACCATTGAGGGTATGCAAGAAATTAATTTGGATGAAGTGCCAAATGAAAGTGATTTGTTGGGTGTATCCTTTGAATTGAAAATCAGTCTTATTACTTATTGGAACGTGGTAAGAACAAGGATAGGGGATCAGATCCCACTACATCTTCGGTTCATTTCACACAAATTGGTTAAAAACGAAACTGTCACTGAGATTTTGAAAGAAGTAACCAATCAAGGTTTTCATACGATCGAACATGTACTAGAAGAAAGTCAATTGATCCTAATAAAAAGAAAGAACCTAAATAGTAGCGTGAATACGTTGAGAGAATCAAAATCAGCATTGGCAAACCAGCCTAGAAGCTAAAAGAAGCTAAATACTTATATCGGTGATAGTTATAAGTCTCAATGGCTGGAGATACACACAGCCGAACCAAACAGTCAGAACAATAAACGACATATGTGCATAGATATAGGTATAATCTAAACCAAAAAATACCAAACAACAGTGGATAGCCTAGAGCTTAAGCTAACCCAGAGCTTAAGCCCGAAGGTCTGAGACCAAAACCCAGGTTATGGTTTGTTTCCCATTTAGAGTCCTTTAAATCTAAAGCTAAAGTGCGCCAACCTGGAAGAAAAGAACACAGTCATAAGAAGAAACCCAAATATGGGACTAAGGTTGGGTGCAAGTCTGAATATCCAGCTTAGGAGCAGGTTGGGGTACCTGTAGGCTGCGACCATGGCGAGAACACAAGAATAATAAGATTAGTGAAGAGTCTCTATATGGCTGAAAATAAGTTAAAGAAAGACATACATTTAAGTAAACCCTGTTTGAGGAAGAAATTTCTCACAGGAGAAAATCTTGACCATTAAGGCTCTTCATAATAGGGCGTGAAGCCACCCCTACACAAAATTAGAAGGGAGTGAACTTAGGTAACGAAAATTGAAGAAAAAGAGGAGGATATGGCAAGCAGATTACCTGAAAAATTTTGAAGCAAGGGTTAACCCAAAGAAGGTAACCCTGCATCTTAAGAAGGCAACCTTCCATACTCAAACTGAAGTTGAAAATTGAAAACCTTGTTGAAATCGCAACACTCGTTGTTTTTCCTTGTCACCAAGACCGAAAAACCCTGAAGAGGATGATGTAAAAATGTTGAAGAAAAATAAAATGAGATTGTAAAACCCCGAAGAGAATGTTGTAAAAATGTTGGAGAAAAAGAAAACAAGAATAAAAAAAGGAATATTTACCTGTACAATGTGATGAGTGTGCTAGGAAAAGGTGGAAACTGCGGCTGTATACAATTTTTGTCATGTTTTCCTCACCTAACTATTAAGGTTTTTAAGCGCTTTCACTATTAGTTTTTGTCCCAACTAACTATTATTCCAATGAAATATTAATTCAACGATTTGAAAATCTTCAATTGTCTAACATTTAATATAATGGTACAAGTTAATATACAGTGGCAGCTGGGATAGTTGTTTTCAGAGGGAAGTGCTTTACATCATAACTATTTTGGAAATAAATTTCAACCTTAATTTGTATATACTATTATAAATACTCTAAAATATTCTTGGAAATTAAATCAGACTATCTACCTAATAAAACTCCAAAACTTTATATATACATTTTCAGGGATACTTATTTCTCAGTCTATAGACGTATTAGTGTGAGTTGTATATACCCTAGATTTAAACAAATACAATCTAGAAATAGGCATATATCGCTCGACCACATTAATGAGCCTATTAAATATGGGTGCTTGAGTCTCTCGCGGCAACGTACAACGACATTGGCATAGTCGTTAACTCCCATATGTCATTCCAAAGCGACTGTGTACGTAGTTTTTATTTTCTTTTTAAGGATGGTTGCCCTCAAGTTTACAATGCATCGTCTTCAACGTTGAAAGGCTAGATGAGTGGCACCATTTTATCATATCTTCTGCATCAAACAAATGGCTTGAACGAACTCTTCAGATAAGCAACACTTGGCATTCCTCGCGGTCTTCATTTTGTTTTACCGTCTGAGAGTTTTGTTTATTGATGTTACAAATTCTCTCATAAAGTTATTTTCCCAAGAATAAAGTAACTTTTTTTTTCAAAAAATCGGATCATAAAAATGCATCATCAAAAATATCAAATTACCCAAAATTTTAAAATTTGCTAACTATGATTCAAATTTCCCTAAATTTTTGACATTTTAACAAAAATCATACTAAAATTTTTATTTTTCAAACAAATTTATGACCTCTTTAAACTACTCTTTTTTAAATACATGTATTGACATCTCTACCTAACCATAACAAGCGTACACCCTTAACTTAAATCAATTGTACATTTTTACAATAGTCTCGTATGTGTGTAGCATTCTGAAATATTTAGCAAATCCGCAATCTACATAAGGATGCGAGAGCGGACGTGAATACGATATTCCGAAATGGTAGTTGGTACAAATGTCAATTAATTTATTTGGTTTGTAGACGTGCCATTCCAAGTCAATGGCTATAAGTAAAATAAAAACATGGTGCTCCATGTACATCGTCATAAATTAGAAGTGAGTGGTTTTAAATTTAGTTACCAAATTCGGCCATATTACCCAAAAAAAAAAAAAAAAATCGAAAATTCTGCGAATTAATACATCAATTTGAGTTTGGGGGAGGTGCACTGAATATTAGGATTACAACTTAATATATTAAAATTATTGCAAATTTCTAATTATAATTAGAGATTTTAGTTTCCAATTTACTGTTCAAAATCCCTTTGGATTTAGGATTATATCTTCTAATTTACTGTTCACTTTGGATTTAGGAAATGGCATAAAAATATAGTTAATAAATAATTTAGCATCTAATTTACTTTTCATCCTTTTTGGATTTAAGAAATGGCATAAGAACGTTCGGTTCATAAAACTCTATAACAAGTTATTCCTCCTCTAATGCTGGGAGGATACAGCAGCTGAAGCGACGCCTCGCAAGAAATCCATATGCTTTAGATCTAAAGCTGAAGACATCATTCTCAGGCTCGAGGAGGACATTCAGTTAGGCAAAACAATGGATTTCACGGACAGAGTTTTTTTTGGAAGAATTCGAGACCGAAACTACTCTGTGGCTCGTTTAAAGTTATGCGCCTTTGAGGTTTGGGGACATCACTTGGACGATATACCTACAGTGCAGACCTTCATGAGAGCTTGGTTTGCATTAAGGTTCACCAGGCTTGACCACACAAACTGGGTTTTATCTTCATACTGGCACTTTGAGCATGCGCCTGTCCTTCTGAAGAGATGAACACCACTTTTCGACTCGGAAACAGAGTAGATAGTGGTCGGTCCAATCTGGATTAGACTGTTGGGGCTCCCGCTACATTTTTGGTCCGAAGACATCTTTCACCACATTGGGAACTCCCTAGGCACATATATGGAGTATGACAAGTCTTATCAATCCACAGGCAAGATGGCCTATGCCAGGATTCTGGTGCATATGGATACCAGAGGGGGTTTACAGGAACACATCACCATAAAATGGAGGACATATTCTCGGAAACATATGTTGGACTATGAAGGAGTACCTTACAGATGTCGAAGGTGCCACAAGGTTGGCCACATATTTAGGGATTGTCCCTTAATCAACAATAGGGGTCAGAGGTCAAACGAAAAAGAACTAGGTACTTCAAACCCTCAGGACCAGTCGCAGTCTGCAATGGAAGTAGAAGATCAGCCACAGTAAGAAACTGTAGAAGCAGGCAAGGCACACAAGAAATAGGTAAAGAAAAAGCATGGGAAAGCTCCACTTCAGCCACCCTCTCCACCTCTGATGAGAGATCGGGCAGCTATAGGAGATGCATTTTCCACGGGTATGACAACTCCTTTTCACTCCATTGCTTTTATTGCATTTGAATCTCCAAGTAATTCTACATTTAACTCTCATGCTAGAGCCTCTGCTTATACCTCCGATGAACCCCTTTGTTATGCACAAGCTCTTGGTCCCCTTTATCCCCCCAGCACCCCCCAGATGCCCTCTAACAATCAGCATTGCCCTATCATGACCCCTCCTCCTGTTTACACTACCTCCCAACCATCCATCCCAGAGGCCCCTTTGCACCCTTCATCCGACCATCCTATAAGCATTGAACCTCAATACCCCCTTCGCTCGAGATTACACTCACAAGGTCCTAATGCTATAGGATTTGGTATTGAATCAACCCCTTCATTACCTAAACCATCTCAGGGGTGTCCATCCTCACCATCCAAAGCCAAGCACCAAGTAGGGGAGGAAATTGCCATGAGAAAACAAAAAACCATAGACTGGGTTCTTAGAGCAGAGCAAACCCTAGATCTCCCCCCTCCATGAACATGCTCTCCTTTAATTGCCGAGGGTTGGCTAGCCCTGGGAAAAAACTAGCCATGAGACGACTGATTGCTTTGGAAGCTGTAGATATCCTTTTTCTCCAAGAAACCCTTGGTCCTGCCAGCACCATCACTCCCTTACTCGAATCATGGTTACCAGGATGGTATTTTTACTCACTAGATGCCATGGGAAGATCTGGAGGCGTAGCCCTGGGTATTTATAATTGTTCTATTAAGTTGAATAGTGTTTGGGGAGACCTGGGTACCTGGGAGCTGATATATTCTCATCCACAATTGAAGCTAACTACAAAATCATCGATGTATATGGCCCTTATCATGATAGGGCCGACTACTGGAGGACACTGCTTAATTCAACAATCCTCCAGCAAGACAACATAATCCTGCCTGGCAAGGGATCTGAATTTTTCCATAAGGTATGCGGAGTCATGGGGCCAACAATCACAGGTGGACATGCTATCAGCATTCTGTGAGAATATTCTGGAGGACCACAACCTTATTGACATCCCCTCTGCCAAGATTCAACCCACATGGAGGAATAATAGAACTGGTGAGGCAAGCCTTGCCAAAAGGCTCAATAGATTCCTAATCAAAGAGCCTTTGGTGACTAGAGGCACCCATATCAGACAATGGGTTGGATTTGGGGGTCTATCCGATCACAGACCTATCTATTTGGAAATGCAGGATGCCATTGATAAGCTAAAGGCTCCCTTCAAATTTAACTCCACATGGTTAAAGGACGTTGATTACATGAGGATGGTGGCTGACTTTTGGAAGGCTCACCCTCTAGGTACTGATGGGAACATTGTGGAAGACTTTTTCCATAATCTAAAGGAGTTGAAAACCCTATCCAAAGCTTGGGATCATAGGAAAAGAAAACTGGAAGACCAACTGCTTAGAACAACAGAGGAGGAAATCTACACCTTCGAGGAGTATACTGGAGGGATAATTACCTCCCAAGAACAAAAAGATAAAATTTCCTCACTAATGCACAAGAGGACACAAATCCTGAAGGACAGAGAAGAGAGCTGGAGGCTACAGAGTCAGGCGATTTGGCTCAAGGAAGGGGACGAAAATACCAAAATCTACCATAAATATGCTAATGGGAGGAAGGCAATCAATACAATATGGGAGATAAAAAATGGGCATGGACAAGCCATTCAATCCTTTCGAGAGCTGGGAACTTAGGCTAACTCACATTTTAAAGACATTTAGAAGGCTCCCCCCATTGCCACTCTGGCTGAAGTGATGCGCATTGCCCAGCTATTCTCCAAATTCATAGACTAGGAGGCAGACCTGGAACTTACAAGAGAAATCACTCTAGATGAGCTCGTAGGAACTTTAAAATGGCTCAAGAAGGATAAGAGCACAGGGCCAGATGGTTGGACAATGGAATTTTACATTTCCTTCTTTGATATCATAGGGGCCAATCTATTAAGGATCATAGAAGACTATCAAAGATGCGGGAGTATGTCGGAAGGCCTTAACTCCACATTCATAGCTATCATCCCCAAAGCAGACAAACCCTCCACTTTCGATGATTTCAGGCCTATATCTTTATGTAACTCTATCTACAAAATCATCACAAAGATTATTGCTAACTGCCTAAGGCCAATCCTGTCCTTGCACATATCCCCTGAACAATTTTCCTTCCTACAGAATAGACAGATTCATGAGGTGGTAGGCACTACTCAGGAACTTCTCTACACTGTTTAGCTCAAAAAACTAAAAGGCATGATATTGAAGGTTGACCTATCAAAATCATTTGACAGAGTCAGTTGGCTCTACATCCGAATTTTGTTAGCTCATTTGGGTTTCCCCTACACCTTCATCAAGTGGATCATGTATTGTATAACCAACATCTCTTATAGTGTACTAATCAATGGTTCGACATCCCCCTTTTTTCATGCGAAACGAGGGCTCAGGCAAGGATGCCCTCTATCCCCCGTCCTATTTGTTCTCATAATGGAGGGTCTTAGTAGAATTATTGGAGAAGACCACAGGTAAGGGCGAATTATGGGAATTAAGATAACTGACTCTTGCATTCTAACCACCTGCTATTTGTTGATGATGTACTTATCTTCCTCAATAGAGGCATCGACGATCTAACATCTCTGCACAATGCATTTGGAATATTCTAAAAAGCTATGGAATGGTGTTGAACGAAGAAAAATCCACTATTACAGCTACAGGATGCTCTCAACATGAAATACAGTATGCGCTAAGGAGATTCTCCTTTACTCTCCTGCCTTTGGAAGAAGGGTTGAGGTAACTTGGTTATCGACTAAATTCACATGGATATGAAATAGCCGATTGGACCTGGCTAATCACCAAGGTAGAAAAACACCTTAATATTTGGTACCACAAATACTTGTCAAGAGCAGGCAGGTTGGTCCTCATTAAGGATGTCCTTGAAGTAACACCCGTATATTGGATGACATTGGCTTGGATCCCTAGAGGAATATTGACCAGATTACAAAATATTTGTTGTCGTTTCTTATGGAAGGGGAAACAATCTGGGAGAATTTTTGCATGGGCCAAATCGGAAACCCTTGCCTTGCCCAAACAGTGGGGGAGGTTGGGGGATGAAGAGACTAGATATCTTCTCCAAAGCATTGGCAGCAAAGTTAGGATGGCAATTGCTCAAAGTTAGGATGGAAATTGACAAAGGTAGTTGTCTCTAAATATAGTACCCCTTCCAATCCTTTAGACTGGATTAGATGAGCACAAATGAATACCTCAAACATACCCATCATTTGGAAGGCTATAATAAATGCTATGAGTCTTATTCGAAATGGACTGACATGGAGAATCCGGTCTAGATCATTGGTGCACATAGGGGAAGACCCCTGGGTTGGTTGTGGTAATGCTCATAAGTTACTTGCGGAGTTGAAAACACACCTCGTTGATCAAGGTATCACACATATCATCGATATTGCCGACAATGCCGGTTCCACCTTGACACAATAGGCCTGGAAATCAGGGACCTTTCTTAACATCCCTCCACATTGGAAACAGGACTAGCATGACTACCTAACTACATTAATAGAGGCCCACATGAGGATCACAGAAGGGGACGATGAACTAATATCGGCATTTGCTAAACATGGCTCATATGCACCCAAGATAGGATATCTGGTATTGATGGAACCCTATAAGTCCCAAGCCACTGAGCCTTGGTGGAACCTTATGTGGAAGCTAAAAGCGGCCCCTAGAACAAGGCTACTAATGTGGTCTATTCTGCACAACAAAATCCCAACTGGTGCAAATTTGATGAAGCGATCTTATTTAGGACCATTTTGGTGCCACCTTCGCAGAAACTGCAGTGAAGACAATGACCACCTCTTTCTGGGTTGTCCTACCACCCAAGAGCTATGGAAGATCCTACACACATTGCTTCCCATATCATGTCCGTGGCACAGTGATAACATAAAAGATGCATGGAACAATTGGTGGAAGGCCGCTACTGGAAACGAGAGAAACTTACCACTACTCACATGCTGGGCTATTTGGATAGCTAGGAATAATACTATTTTTCAGCAGAAGGCTCCACACTGGCCCTCTATACTGTCTAGAACTATATCTGACTATCACTCTATTCCAGAAGAGACCACTCAACAACATCATAGGAACATCACGTCGGAAGCCATAAATACCTCCATGTCATGAGCTTATTTCGATGGATCAGCATAGGAGATAGGCTGTGGGGTGGGGGAGCCATATTACATATATCTAAAACCCATTCCTTTAAAATACAAATGGGTCTAGGCAGAGGCACCAATAACTACGCTGAGCTCAGAACTGCCAAATACCTCATTCATTTTGCCCTGAACAAACAGTCCGTGAACCTACAACTCTTTGGTGATATAAAATTAGTACGCAACTAGATAAATAAAAAATCTAATTGCAATGCATACTTATTGAGGCATATCTTGGATGATATTCACAGACTCATCTTGACTTTTGACTCTTTTTTTTGCCATCACATTTATAGGGAGCGCAACTCAGCTGCTGATCACCTATTCAAGGAGGCAACGCATAGGGATGATGGTACTTGGTTGATATATGAGGAGAAGGATGGTGTTACCTATCAGCATTATCATAGACCATTCATAGATCCAAAAACATAACTGAAGGCTCAATTTGAGTCAGGAAGTTTATTTTGTTTATACGTAAATATCTATGTTTTTATTCCTACATGTTATTATAGAACTAAGTTGAACTACACTCTCTCTCCGTAGAGACTATAATATTTTTTGCTTTTTGATCAGTTTGTTCCCTGCGTGAAGCATTATACCACTCTTTTAAACTTATATTGGATAGGCAATGCCTTACACTCAGCATCTACAAAATGTAATTTTCTCTTATTAATGAAAATTATGACTTTTTTCACTGGGAAAAAAAATATAATTAATATTTTATTTTTTTTTGTGGGCTCGGGCGGGACTCTCCTATTTACATGTCC
>APFE031216210.1:22312-45457 GCA_000404065.3 Pinus taeda
TTTTATTAATTCAACCATGTTTATTTTAGTATTTTTAATATTTATCTTAGGGTTTACATACATTGGGTTTATAATATTAGTCCCTTTTGTTTAATATTATTCCCTCGGGTACATAATCCCTTGGGATTTTAGTATTAAACAAAATGAAGTAATATTATAAACCCAAGGAACTAATAAACCCAACTGTTTAATATTATAAACCCAAGGAATTGGTGAACCCAACAGATAAATATTAAAAACCTAACGGATCAAGAAGTGCAAGGGATTGATATTACAAACACAAGAGATTAATAAAGGTTTCCCTTATTGATATTATAAACCCAAGTTAATAATAAACCCAAAGGATTAATACTAAAACCCTAAGGGATAATGAACTCAAGGAAATAATATTAAACCCGAGGGACTAATATTATAAACCCAACATTGATAAACCCTAATATAAATATTAAAAAGACTAACTTAAACATCGTTTATTTTCATGGTGAGACAATCCTTGTCACAATGTGACATTCAACCATGGTTGACCATGGTTGGCTATGATTGACAATGGTTGACCATGATCGATATTATAAACCTAAGGGATTGATATTATAAACCTGAAGGAATAATAAAACTAAGGATTAATACTAAAACCCTGAGGGATTATGAACCCAAGGGAATAATATTAAACCCATGGGACTAATATTATAAACCCAACATTGGTAAACCCAAATATAAATACTAAAAGCACTAAAATAAACATGGTTTATTTTGATGGTGAGAGAATCCTTGTCACAATGCGACATTCAAATATGGTTGACCATGGTTTGTTGTGATTGACAATGGTTGACCATGATCGATACTATAAACCTAAGGGAATAATAAAACCAGGTGATTGATATTATATACCCAAATGAATAATAAACCCAAGGGATTAATACTAGAACTCCAAGGGATTATGAACTCAAGGAATAATATTAAACCCAATGGACTAATATTCTAAACACAACATTCGTAAACCCAAATATAAATATTACAAAGACTAAAATAAATATGATTTATTTTTATGGTGAGACAATCCTTATCACAATGTGACATTCAACCATGGTTGACCATGATTGATATTATAAACCCAAGGGATTAATACTAAATCCCCAAGGGATTATGAACCTAAGGGAATAATACTAAACCCAAGGGACTAAAATTATAAATCCAACATTCATAAACCAAAATATAAATATTACAAAGACTAAAATAAACATGGTTTATTTTCATGGTGAGATAATCTTTGTTAAAATGCGACATTCAACCATGGGACTAATATTATAAACTCAACATTGATAAAACCAAATATAAATACTACAAACACTAAAATAAACATGGTTTATTTTGATGATGAGACAATCCTTGTCACAATGCGACATTCAACCATGGTTGACCATGGTTGGCTATGATTGACAGTGGTTGACCATGATTGATATTGTAAACCTAAGGGAATAATAAACCCAACAGATTGATATTATAAACCCAAATGAATAATAAACCCAAGGGATTAATACTAAAACCCCAAGGGATTATGAACCCAAGGGAATAATATTAAACCCAAGGGACTAATATTATAAACTCAACATTCGTAAACCCAAATATTAATATTACAAAGGCTAAAATTAACGTGATTTATTTTCATGGTGAAACAATCCTTGTCACAATGTGACATTTAACCATGTTTGACTATGATCGACAATGGTTGACCATGATCGATATTATGAACCTAAGGGAATAATAAACCAAAGGGATTGATATTATAAACCCAAAGGAATAATAAAACTAAGCGCTTCATACTAAAACCCCAAGGGATTATGAACCCAAGGAAATAATATTAAACTTATGGGACTAATAATATAAACCCAACAATGGTAAAAACAAATATAAATACTACAAACACTAAAATAAACATGGTTTATTTTGATGGTGAGACAATCGTTGTCACAATGCGACATTCAAACATGGTTGGCCATGGTTGGCTATGATTGACAATGGTTGACCATGATTGATATTATAAACCCTAGGGATTGATATTATAAACCCAAATGAATAATAAACCCAAGGGATTAATACTAAAACCCAAGGGATTATGAACCCAAGGGAATAATATTAACCCCAAGGGCCTAATATTATAAACCCAACATTTGTAAACCCAAATATAAATATTACAAAGACCAAAATAAACATGATTTATTTTCATGGTGAGACAATCCTTGTCACAATCTGACATTCGATCATGGTTGACCATAGTTGACCATGATTGATATTATAAACCCAAATGAATAATAAACCCAAGGGATTAATACTTAAACCCCAAGGGATTATGAACCCAAGGGAAAAATATTAAACCCAAGGGATTAATATTATAAATCCAACATTCATAATGCCAAATATAAATATTACAAAGACCAAAATAAACATGATTGATTTTCATGGTGAGACAATATTTGTCAAAATATGACATTCAACCATGGGACTAATATGGTAACAATATTAAACCCATGGACTAATATTATAAACCCAACATTGGTAAACCCAAATATAAATACTACAAATCATGGTTGACTATGTTTGATTTTCATGTTGAATAACATTATACCCTAGGAAAATGAACCCTTAGATTTATATACCCCAGGGATTGATATTAAAAACCCAAGGGATTAATACTAAAACCCAAAGAATTATAAACTCAAGGGATTTGTACTAAACCCAAGGATTAATGTTATAAACCCTATGAATAATATTATAAGCCCAACAGATCAATATTATAAATCCAAAGGATTATTAATATTATAATCCGAAGGGATTAATAAACCCAATGATTAATATTATAAACCTAAGGAATTAATATTAAAAACAAAATGGATTAATATCATAAACTCTTGGGATTAATATTATAAACCAAAATGATTATTAGTATTATAAAATCAAGATATTATTAGTATTTTAAACTCAAGTGATTAGTCAAATTAGTCAACTTAATAACTATATAAATAATAACAACCATATTATTTATACATATTATTATATAATTATTATATTAATAATATAAACTCATAGTAGCATTATTATCATTATAATTATAAAAATATAATTATTATTATATTATTATAATAATAATATAAAATTATAGACTCAGATAAATTTGGGTGCAAGATTGTTGAGGAACAACCGTCTACCTCAGTTGACGAATGAACCAACCAACGCCTCAGTTTTTGTTCTGTAGCCAAAGTAGGAGTTCGCCTCCTTGTCAATCTACTGCGTCCGTGCCTGTTTCAGGTCTTTGTCAACTCCACTTGATGGAGTCTGTCATTGTTTTGTTTATGTTGGAGTCTGTTTTAGTTTTGTTTATGCTAGAGTCAGCAAAGTTTAACCTCGTCATGAATCGCTGCTTGGTTAGTTTTGGGGTTTTTGGAAAGGTTAATGTTCCTGAAAGTTATCCACTCTGATGTAAGTCTATCACTGGCTCCATAGTCAGGATGACGAGTATTACCTTGTCAAATGCCATCTTCAAGGCAAGAATCTTTGAGGCTTGCCTCGCTGTAACAATTTTTGTATAACAATAGGAGTAGACCAATTGAGAAAAAAAATATATATATATATATAATAATATAATATATATAAAATATATATAAAAATTATAAAAATTAATAACAATATAATGTATATTATTATAATAATAAATATATATATATATAATAAAATAATATAATAATATTATTTTTTTGTGTAATTTATGCTACTTCTATTATTATACAAAAAGGGGTTACAAAAAGTTTACATCTGCCATGCTGAGATGGTTACAGCTGGACAATAACACCGACCATGACTAAAAAAACTGAGAGACTAAAAGACTGTGAGACTGTCAATTGAACACATACCGGAACCCATTGAAAGCCAAACTGCTAGACATATGCCAAAAACTCCCTATCCCGGCCATAGCGAGGAGATACATACAGACATTGATATACCAACATATGTAAATACATATATAGACTGACTTCGACTTGAACCGACCCGAAATGAACAAGACTGTCCCATAACAAACACTGCGCACTATGACAACCGTGCACACAACCTGAAACTGCAGAAGCGACCTCCAAAATAGCAAAGCGACAAGCTCAAGCATCCACGGAGGTGGATGGTTGCTCCTCCACAACTCTACAACCATACTGATTGGACGCACTCGAATCTGTGTAAGGGGCATCATTCTTTTCTGGCTCGCTTGGTCCCGCCACCGCACCCGAGGCTTCCACAGGCTGCAATCTTGGACATTGAACAGGAGAAGGTGGTCGTGGCTCCGCAGGGACCTCTGGAGAGGCCACGTGTTCACATTTCTCAATCCGCACTGATACATAATAAGTGGCATTATCCAAGGAGCATGGGAACCGGAAGCGGGTTGAGGGGTGAGAGCTGTGTGAGCATGCAGCTGCCTGCCCTCGGCCTCTTCCTTTGCCTCGGCCCCGCCTAGCCCCATGGGAGCTGATTTCTTCAGAGGGGGAATCAAATGAGGGTGAGGATCGCTGAGGGGAAGCTCTTCCTCTTGCGCCCCCCCTAGACCCACCCCTGCGACTGCTGAGGCGGAGCCGTTCACGCGGCATCCTGGAGCGATGCTGCACACAAGGCTACACAGAAAACTAGTTTTCCCCTCGCCACAGAACACTAAGAACCAATTGACCTTGTCCAGGGGCGGATTAATGCACAGAAGCACGAAAGGCGATGAATGAACCTTTGAAAAAACACAGAGGGTCGGGGCAAAACTTACCACCGAGAACTGAACCTGAGAATCTCGCTGAGCGCCGAGGGGCACAATGCAAATAGAGACTGGAGCAAACTGAAGCTGGCAGACGAGAGAGCCCGGGCGCCCCAAGGTAGAGACCAAGGCCTTCTGAGCAGAGGGCCGAGGTCTGAACCTTAGAAACCGCAACCAAGGCTCAATCATCAGCGTGAACGCACAGGAGCAAATCATCCACAACCAAAGAAAACAATGCACAAACCACAGAGGCTGCCTACCCAGCGGAGGCTGGCTCTTAAAGACCCATGGATCGACATTCTAGACGTTGAACATCCCAACGCAAGCTGAATGCACACAGAGCATCGGAGGGGCGAAGCGAATGACAGAAATAGAGCGGCTAACGGCAAGTTGCATACCCGAATTAAGAGCTGCATTGATAATGGCCGGACAAGGGTGGCAGGCCCGGAGATTTCCTCGACATCTGGCGGATCTGGGCGACCACTTGCCCAGTGGGGAGGCCGCCCCCGCATTAATATTCCATTTAATCACCCGCAGCCAAGGAATATAATTAATATTATTATAATAATAATATGATAGATATTATAATAAAATAATAATAATTACTATATATTATGTCGTATATTATAATAATATACTATGAGTATTATAATATTACAATAATAATAATATAATAACTGGATCTAATAATAATTAGAATTGTAAAATGAATTTTATGTGTAATTTTTAAAGACCGATTATTATAACTATATAAAAATACAATGATATTCTTATATTTATAATTGTTATTAATATTATAATAATAATAAACTCATAATAATTAGTATATAAATTAATAATAATAAATATAAGTATTATTATATAAATATTATAATTCTTAGGTTTTA
Source organism: Pinus taeda (assembly GCA_000404065.3). Lineage (NCBI taxonomy): Eukaryota > Viridiplantae > Streptophyta > Pinopsida > Pinales > Pinaceae > Pinus > Pinus taeda. The sequence continues at coordinate 27,977 of APFE031216210.1, forward strand.
TTAATTCAACTATGTTTATTTTAGTATTTTTAATATTTATCTTAGGGTTTGTATACATTGGGTTTATAATATTAGTTCCTTTTGTTTAATATTATTCCCTCGGATTCATAATCCCTTGGGATTTTAGTATTAAACAAAAACGACTAATATTATAAACATAAGGAACTAATAAACCCAACCGTTTAATATTATAAACCCAAGGAATTAGTGAACCCAATGGATAAATATTAAAAACCTAAGAGATCAAGAAGCACAAAGGGATTGATATTACAAACACAAAAGATTAATAAAGGTTGCCCTGATTGATATTATAAACCGAAGTTAATTATAAACCCAAAGGATTAATACTAAAAGCCCAAGGGATTATGAACCCAAGGAAATAACATTAAACTTGAGGGACTAATATTATAAAACCAACATCGGTAAACCCTAGTATAAATATTAGAAAGACTAAATTAAACATCATTTATTTTCATGGTGAGACAATCCTTGTCACAATGTGACATTCAACCATGGTTGACCATGGTTGGCTATGACTGACAATGGTTGACCATGATCGATATTATAAACCTAAGGGATTGATATTATAAGCCTAAAGGAATAATAAAACTGAGGATTAATACTAAAACCCCAAGGGATTATGAACCTAAGGGAATAATATTAAATCCATGGGACTAATATTATAAACCCAACATTGGTAAACCCAAATATAAATACTACAAACACTAAAATAAACATGGTTTATTTTGATGGTGAGAGAATCCTTGTCACAAGCGACATTCAAATATGGTTGACGATGATTAATATTATAAACCTAAGGGAATAATAAAACCAAGGGATTGATATTTTAAACCCAAATGAATAATAAACTCAAGGGATTAATACTAAAACCCCAAGGGATTATGAACCCAAGGGAATAATATTAAACCCAAAGGACTAATATTATAAACCCAACATTCGTAAACCCAAATATAAATATTACAAAGACTAAAATAAACATGATTTATTTTTATGGTGAGACAATCCTTATAACAATGTGACATTCAAACATGGTTGACCATGGTTGACCATGATTGATATTATAAATCTAAGAGTATAATAGACCAAGGGGATTGATATTATAAACACAAATGAATAATAAACCCAAGGGATTAATACTAAATTCCCAAGGGATTATGAGCCCAAGGGAATAATATAAACCCAAAGGACTAATATTCTAAACCCAACATTCGTAAACCAAAATATAATATTACAAAGACTAAAATGAACTTGATTTATTTTCACGATGAGACAATATTTGTCAAAATGCGACATTCAACCATGAGACTAATATAGTAAACCCAAATATAAATATTACAAACACTAAAATAAATATGGTTTATTTTCATGGTGAGACAATCTTTGTCAAAATGCGACATTCAACAATGAGACTAATATTATAAACCCAACGTTGGTAAACCCAAATATAAATACCACAAACACTAAAATAAACATGGTTTATTTTGACGGTGAGATAATCCTTGTCACAATGCAACATTCAACCATGGTTGACCATGGTTGGTTATGATTGATAATGGTTGACCATGATTGATATTATAAACCTGAGGGAATAATAAACCCAAGGGATTGATATTATAAACTCAAATGAATAATAAACCCAAGGGAATAATACTAAATCCCCAAGTGATTATGAACCCAAGGGACTAATATTATAAACCCAAGATTTGTAAACCCAAATATAAATATCACAAAGACTAAAATAAACATGATTTATTTTCATAGTGAAACAATCCTTGTCACAATGTGACATTCAACCATGGTTGACCATGGTTGGCTATGATTGACAATGGTTGACCATGATTGATATTATAAACCTAAGGGAATAATAAACCCAAGGGATTGATATTATAAACTCAAATGAATAATAAACCCAAGGGATTAATACTAAATCCCCAAGGGATTATGAACCCAAGGGACTAATATTATAAACCCAAGATTCGTAAACCCAAATATAAATATTACAAAGACTAAAATAAACATGATGTACTTTCATGGTGAAACAATCCTTGTCACAATGTGACATTCAACCATGGTTGACCATGGTTGGCTATGATTGACAATGGTTGACCATGATCAACATTATAAACCTAAGGGAATAATAAACCCAAGGGATTGATATTATAAACCCAAATAAATAATAAAACTAAGGGATTAATACTAAAACCCCAAGGGATTATGAACCCAAGGTAATAATATTAAACCCATGGGACTAATATTATAAACCCAATAATGGAAAACCCAAATATAAATACTACAAACACTAAAATAAACATGGTTTATTTTGTTGGTGAGACCATCCTTGTCATAATGCGACATTCAAACATGGATGGCCATGGTTGGCTATGATTGACAATGATTGACCATGATTGGTATTATAAACCTAAGGGAATAATAAACCCAAGGGATTGATATTATAAACCCAAATGAATAATAGACCCAAGGGATTAATACTAAAACCCGAGGGATTATGAACCCAAGGGAATAATATTAAACCCAAGCGACTAATATTATAAACCCAACATTCGTAAACCCAAATATAAATATTAAAAAGACCAAAACAAACATGATTTATTTTCATGGTGAGAGAATATGTGTCGCAATGTGACATTCAACCATGGTTGACCATGATTGATATTATAAACCTAAGGGAATAATAAACCCAACGGATTGATATTATAAACCCAAATGAATAATAAACCCAAGGGATTGATACTAAAACCCCAAGGGATTATGAACCCAAGGGAATAATATTAAACCCAAGGGACTAATATTATAAACCAACATTCATAAACCCAAATATAAATATTACAAAAACCAAAATAAATATGATTGATTTTCATGGTCACACAATATTTGTCAAAATGCGACATTCAACCATGGGACTAATATGGTAAACCCAAATATAAATATTACAAACACTAAAATTAACATGGTTTATTTTCATGGTGAGACAATCTTTGGCAAAATGCGACATTCAACCATGGGACTAATATTATAAACCCAACATTGGTAAACTCAAATATAAATACTACAAACATTAAATGAGACAATCCTTGTCACAATGCAACATTCAACCATGGTTGACCATGGTTGACTATGATTGACAATGGTTGACCATTATTGATATTATAAACCAATGGGAATAATAAATCCAAGGGATTGATATTATAAATCCAAATGAATAATAAACCCAAGGGATTAATACTAAAATCCCAAGGGATTATGAACCCAAAGGAATAATATTAAACCCAAGGAACTAATATTATAAACCCAACATTCGAAAACCCAAATATAAATATTACAAAGACTAAAATAAACATGATTTATTTTCATGGTGAGACAGTCATTGTCAAAATGCGACATTCAACCATGGGACTAATATGGTAAAACCAAACATAAATATTACAAACACTAAAATAAACATGGTCTATTTTCATGGTGAGACAATCTTTGGCAAAATGTGACATTCAACCATGGGACTAATGTTATAAACCCAACAATGGTAAACAAAAATATAAATACTACAAACACTAAAATAAACATGGTTTATTTTGATGGTGAAACAATCCTTGTCACAATGCAACATTCAACCATGGTTGACTATGATTGACAATGGTTGACCATGACCGATATTATAAATCTTAGGGAATAATAAACCCAAAGGATTGATATTATAAACCCAAAGGAATAAAAAAACTAAGGGATTAATATTAAAACCCCAAGGGATTATGAACTCAAGGGAATAATATTAAACCCATGGGACTAATATTATAAACCCAACATTGGTAAACCCAAATATAAATACTACAAACCATGGTTGATTATGCTTGATTTTCATGTTGAATAACATTATACCCTAGGAATTGTAGGAATTTACAGGGTAAGTTCCTCAGACAGAACACCAAAGGACACCGCTCACAAACAGATCACAGATCAATACACCAGTATTTTTGACGTGGTTAAAACCCTCAAACAGGGAAACAGTCCACGGCCTGAGCCAACGCGACCACTTCAGGCAATTTATTAATAAAAGAATGAAAATTTACATAAGCTTCTCTCATGAACAGTTAAACCACAAATGACCCTCCATGCTCTTTAAATAGAGATCATGGACCAATCGGGTGTTAAGCCACGGATCAAGTGTCGGTAATACCGAGGAGAGAATGAAACGTCAGATCACCACATATCGTGACTGTCGGATTGTAAGTTACAAAAGTACATAGTAAAGAAACACAATTTACCTAACTCTATACTAGACCAAGTTATACTTAACTATTTCCTATGTGTCGGAATATCCTAACATCCCCCCTTAAGAAAAACTTGGGATAGGATTGAAGGATTTACAAATATAACACAATAGGAGAAGGAAGGAGGCACTAGAGCCTATCCCCCCTTAGTGACAACTTCCCTAAATCCAACCATAAATCGAAGTTTAGTAAACTTCGCCTCTGTGAGAGCCTTTGTAAAGATGTCTGCAACTTGATCATCTGTTGAACAATATTGCACTTCAAGAACATGGTCATGAATGAGCTTTCTGATGAAGTGCATGTGTAGTTCAATGTGTTTGCTATGCTGATGCTGGACTAGATCTTTCCATAGTTGAATGGCACTTTGATTATCACACCAAAGTGTAGTCGGATGCTACTGCTGAAAGCCAAACTCTGATAGGATCTAATGAAGCCACAAGGCTTCCTTACTAGCTTCTACTGCACCACGATACTCTGCTTCTGCGAAAGAAAGAGAAATAGTACCTTGTTTCTTGCAAGCCCATGTAATAGGTCCTGAACCAAGAGTGAACACATAACCAGCAGTAGACTTCCGATCATCAAGGTCACCATCCCAATCGGAATCAATGAAACCAACCAATACAGGAGATGCTTCGGCACTGTAATGAATGCCAAATTGAATTGTACCTCGAACATAACGAAGTATTCTTTTAGTTTCTTTCCAATGACTTTCATGTAGGGTTTGCATAAACCGAGCAACAAGGCCAACAACAAAGGAAAGGTCAGGACGAGTATGGGTTAGATAAAAACGTTTTCCTACAAGTTGAGGTATAAGGTAGCATCAACTTCAGGGGAAGTACAAGTGGCTGAAAGTTTGACTCCAGATTGAAAGGGAGAAGGAGCTGGCTTACAATCTTCCATGTGAAAATGACGTAGAAGATCACAGGCATACTTGGATTGGGAAAGGGAAATACCTTCCTTGGATTGCAAGACTTGAAGACCGAGAAAATAATGTAAGTGTCCTAAGTCTGTCATTTCAAACTTATTTTTAAGGCTGGACTTCACATGGTTGATAAGGTTGGGATCACTACCAGTGAGGATAAGATCATCAACACAAAGAACAAGAATGATAAGAGGAACTTACCCTGTAAATTCCTACATGGTATTAGAGCACCAAAGGACACCGCTCACAAACAGATCACATATCAATACACCAACATTTTTGACGTGGTTAAAACCCTCAAAGAGGGAAACAGTCCACGGCCTGAGCCAAAGCGGCCACTTCAGGCAATTTATTAATAAAATAATGAAAATTTACATAAGCTTCTCTCATGAACAGTTAACCCACAAATGACCCTCCATGCTCTTTAAATAGAGATCATGGACCAATTGGGTGTTAAGCCGTGGATCAAGTGTCGGTAATACCGAGGATAGAATGAACCGTCGGATCACTACATATCGTGACCATCGGATTGTAAGTTACAAAAGTACATAGTAAAGAAACACACTTTACCTAACTCTATACTAGACCAAGTTATACTTAACTATTTCCTATGTGTCGGAATATCCTAACAGGAATATGAACCCTTAGATTTATTTACCCAAGGGATTGATATTAAAGACCCAAGTGAATAATAAACCCAAGAGATTAGTACTGAAAACCCAAAGAATTATAAACCCAAGGGATTTATACTAAACCCAAGGATTAATGTTATAAACCCTATGAATAATTTTATAAGCCCGATGGATTAATATTATAAATCCAAGGGATTATTAATATTATAATCCCAAGGGATTAATAAACCCAATTATTCATATTATAAAACTAAGCAATTAATATTAAAAACAAAAGGGATTAATATCATAAACTCTTGGGATTAATATTATAAACCCAAACAATTATTAGTATTATAAAACCAAGGGATTATTAGTATTATAAACTCAAGTGATTAGTCAACTCAAGGAATTAAGGTTATAGACCCTTGTGATTCATATTATAAATCTAAGAAATTAATAAACCCAAGAGATTATTAATAATTATAAACCATGTATATTAAACTCTATATCTTAAGCACACTATATTATAAATCTAACATCCAAAACCTCATATTATAAACCCATTACTTTAAACCCTGTTATTAAACCCACTGTTATAAACCCTAATATTAAACACTAAACCCCGAGAGATTTATATTTATCCCAAGGGACTCATATTGAACCACAAGCCCAAGAGATTTATATTGACCCCAATGGACTAATATTATAAACCATATGAATAATATTATATCCGAGGAATATGAACACAAGGGACTAATATTATAAACCCAACATTCGTAAACACAAATATAAATATTAGAAAGACTAAAATAAAGATGATTTATTTTCATGGTCAGACGATCCTTGTCACAATGTGACATTTAACCATGTTTGACCATGATTGACATTATAAACCTAAGGGAATAATAAACCCAAGCAATTGATATTATAAACCCAAATGAATAATAAACCCAAGGGACTAATATTGACCATTGTTGACCATGATTGATTTATAAACCTAAGGGAATAATAAACCCAAGGGATTGATATTATAAACCCAAATGAATAATAAACCCAAGGGATTAATAATAAAACCCTAAGGGATTATGAACCCAAGGGAATAATAGTGAACCCAAAGGACTAATATTATAAACCCAACATTCGTAAACCCAAATATAAATATTATAAAGGCTAAAATAAACATGATTTATTTTCATGGTGAGACAATCATTGTCACAAAGTGAAACTCAACCATGGTTGACCATGGTTGTCTATGATTTACATTGGTTGACCATGATCGATATTATAAACCTAAAGGAATAATAAACCCAAATGATTAATATGAGAAACCCAAAGGAATAATAAAACGAAGGAATTAATACTAAAACCACAAGGGATTATGAACCCAAGGGAATAATATTAAACCCAAGGGACTAATATTATGAACCCAATGTATATAAACCCTAAGATAAATATTATAAACACTAAAATAAACATGATCGACCATCATTGGTTTTCATAATGAAACAATCCTTATCATAATTCCATGTTGGACCATGGTTGACATCATGATAAACCATGTTTGACTCGGGAATAATAAACCAAGCGATTGATATTTTAAACACAAAGGAACAATAAACTCAAGGGATTAATACTAAAACCCCAAGGGGTTATAAACCTAAGGGAATACTATTAAACAAAAAGAATTAATAATATAAACCCAAGGGATTGATATTACAAACCCAAAGGAATAATAAACCCGAGGGACTAATATTATAAACCCAATGTATATAAACCTTAAGACAAATATTATAAACACTAAAATAAACATGGTTCACCATCATTGTTTTTCATATTGAAACAATCCTTATCACAATTCCATGTTGGGTCATGGTTGACATCGTAATAAACCATCATTGAACGGGGAATAATAAACCCAAGCAATTGATTTTGGAGAATGGTTGATCATGGTCGAACATGGTTGTTTATTTTTTACCATTGCTGAATAATATTAAACCCTAGGTATACGAACCCTTAGATCAATAAACCGAAAGGATTGATGTTATAAACCCAAGGGAATAATAAACCTAAAGGATAAAAATTGTAAACCCAACGCATATAAACCCTAACATGACTATTATAAACCCTAAAATAAATATGGTTGACCATGGTTGATTTCCATATGAGATTAATCTATTGTGATATTGACATAATCATAAATAGTTGGACAAATATTTAATCCTTAATATTGAGGTTTTATAAAACCAAGAGATTATTAATATTACAAACCCGAGACATTAATATTATAAAAGAAAATGATTAATAAATACAAGGGATCAATAGACTTATTTATATGACATTTTTTAATTAATTAATTTAATTAAAAAGACAAAAAAACCCTAACTGTTTTGGAAATAAATTTCAACTTTGATCTATATACACTATTATGAATATATATGTAGAAATTAAATATTACTGTCAGCTTGATAATCAATTTAGTTAAATCTCCAAAATTTTATTTTGGAATAAATAGGCATATCCAAATAATTATCAATGTTATAATTACAATCACATAAATAGATATTTAGGCTGATAGGCCTTCCTTTGAAAGGGACTTTCGTCGTCCCTTTGTTTCTCAAGCCGACACCTGGCGTCGGGCATAACCGCAGAGGTCATGGATATCCGATGAATAATTCTGATTTTTCGCCCGCTATTGCCATCTTCTGCGAACCTTTCTGATCGCATTTTGTCTCAAATAGCTCCCAATCAGACAGAGTTGCTGCCATGAATCTTGAAAGAAAGTGTTCCCTCAGATGCCCTTCAGAGATTTCACCTCTCCTGGAACGAATAATGTCCATGGCAAATTCGTTCACTACATTTTTGGCTTCTCTTAACCGCCTCTCAGAACCAATCATTACAAGTTCCCGTCACAGCAGTCTTCGTGAGGCTTCTTTGAAGGTAGATTTTTGCTTTCGATTTGTGCATATTTTCGCTTACGCCAGGGGATTGTGCATGTTGAGGATGTGCTGGGAAGGCCGATGTTCAGCTTCTCTTGCTTCAGTGGCTCTCTGTTTTGCTTTTATTTGTTTGCACTTATCGTTCTTGAATCCCCTGCCTTTGCAATTTTCAATGCGCTTTTGCATTAAAAGATTGTAGATTTGTTGATTTGCCTCTGTTGTTTTTAAGCCTTTGCTGTTTTTCTGCCGGGAATTTTCTTGCGGAAGATGCCTTTAATGAAACCCCTCGTTCTTATAATGATTTTAGGCTCGAATATTCTCACTTTCATGCATGACTCTTTTTGTTGCTTTCACTTGCTGAAATTGTCTTTTGGCATGTTTTTATGTTGAAATGGATTTTAAATAACTCTATCTGGACATTCCTTTTAGAGAATCCCTTTAAATGCAGTTCGCTGCTTCTTGTCTGCGTTTGTTATGCGCAAAGAATGCGTTACATCAACTGTCACTGTCGATTAATACGACTGGCCATTTTCAAGGCTTGCGTCTAGAATTGCAGAGTTGTTGATTTTCATTGGATGTTGTTGTTGCGTTTGTAAACTTTTGTTGTTCCTCTGCTAGAAGCTTTCAATCTGAAGAGACATCCAATAAAATGCCTCCTCCTTCGTAAAGTTTTTAGGCTTCATGTTTTCGCTTTCATGAACGGCTCCTTTTGTTGCTTTCAACGGCTGAAATTGTCTCCAGTCGTGTTTGTATGCCAAAATCGTTCTAGGCTTTGGAATAATTTGCTTGGATAGTTTCTGAAGAATATCTGGTTGTATGCAGCTCTATGCTTACTATTCCAGGAATCAAATGTTAGAATTGCTTAATAAGACTCGTAATGTTTGATGTTTGTTTCTACGAGGCTTGAAATTGAGCAAAGGAAAGACTTTTGGTCTGTTGATCTAAGTTTTGTTACACTAAAGCCGTTTCCTGTTGTTCCGCTTTGTTGGGCAACGGAAATAACCAAATAAAGCACTTTTTTGGCCAAACTGTGCCAAGTTTAGCAATACTTGCATTGCTGCCCCGATTTAGGTCTATATCATTTAAGGATTTAATGTTTGCAAAATTGTGACAGGCTTTGTCTGTTCAATAGCGTTTCACAAAAAATTGGAATTAAGGAGGCTTGTTTCTTTGTGCTTTGGATTTGTATATTTCTGAAATTTTTCGCCGATTGGCTCAGAAATTACCTTTCCTTTGTTTTTTGACCAGGTTTGAAGATCCATTTTAAGGTGAAAATTTTCCATTCCTCTCTTTCTTGACCAGTTTTGAAGATCAAGTATAAGGTGATTAAAGTTTTCCCTCGTTAAAGATGGAGGTAGAGCCACAACCGTCTTATTCTTGGTGGTTGAATAGCCACAACAAACCCAAGAAATCTGTATGGCTTCAAACTACTCTAGCAGGTTTGTTAAAAGGCATTTCGTTTCTATTCTATTCTGATTTCCACTTTAACAGGAGAGATCCTGATAGAGGGGAAGTTCTGGTAATTATTGATTTCCTTTTTAATTCACAACATGGGAATTTCTGATCATTGATTTATTGATTCACTGTCGGCGTAGAAAACTATCCTCTAGATTTCAAAACTTTTGAATTCAGTTATATTGCTATTGTTTATATATATCGCATTGATCTGGCAGATCTAGATAATAAGACTAAAGCTATGTTGAGTCTCATACAAGAAGAAGCAGATTCATTTGCGAAGCGAGCAGATATGTACTACACTAAGAGGCCGGAGCTTATTAATTTGATTGAACAGTTTTACAGAGCACATCGTTCGTTGGCAGAGCGGTATGATCATCTGAAAGGGGAAACCAAACATAATGCTCATAAAGCGGTCAAATTTTAGGATGCCTCATCTTGTGATGGTTTCATAGGATCACCTTTTGCAAAGGATCTTGCTAATGAGAATGGCGTTGAAGGAGTGCAAGAGGTGATCAATGTGCATGACAGTTCTGCGTCTGATTCAGAAATATCTGAAGTTGACAATCCCAAGACACAGGTTTACAAAATTAGGAATGAGGAGAGTTATGATCAGCACAGTGAAAGCGTGAATGCATTGACCAGTTCTGATTCTGAACTAGACAATCCTGAGCCACAAGTTTACAAAATTAAGAATGAGGAGAATTCTGATCTCGACAATGAAAGCGAGAGTGATTAACCAGCTCTGATTCTGAAGTGGACAACCCTGTACACGAGGCTGCAGAAACTGGAAACATCAACAGCAAATTGAGGGAAATGGAAGGCAGGATCTCATATCTAGAAGAAGAGAACACAAGGCTCCTGAGGCGATTAACAATGAAAAACCTTAAATCTAAACATCTCAAGGAAAAAATTAGAAGATTGAAGAAGGAGAAAAATTATTTCAAGGAAGAATTGTTTTTCGTTGATCGAGAAAAGTCCCTGTTGCAGAGGGAATAAGACATTGTCAAAGCAGAGTACAACAAACTGATAAATGAAAATGAAGCTGGTTTACAACAAAGGCAAGTTCTTACAAGAAAGGTGGACAATTTACAAAAGAAAAACAAAAGGTTGTCCAAACAGAACAAGGTCATGTCAATTGTCCTTGGATTTGTGAATGGACAAGCTGCAAGTATGGCAGGAAGAAGACTAAGAAATGAAAATGAGGCCGCTTCACAACAAAGTTCTTACAAGTATGGTGGGCAACTTACAAAAGGAAAACCAGAGGCTTTCCAAACAGAACAATGTCATGTCAATTGTCCTTGGATTTGTCAATGGGCAAGATGCAAGTATGGCACGAAGAAATGAGATGTTGATAAATGAGATACAACAGGGCAACCAAGAAATTGAAGCAATAATCCAGAGTCTGAAGGATGAGAAGAGGAATGTTGAAATTATGTTTGAAGATGAAGGAAAACTAGTATCCGAACAAAATGTGAAAATAGAAGAACCGCAGAGTGAAGTTCATATGGTGGGCAACTTACAAAAGAAAAACCAAGGGCTCTCCGAACAGAACAAGGTCATGTCAATTATCCTTGGATTCGTCAATGGGCAAGCTGCAAGTATGGCATGAAGCATTGTGATGCTGAGGAATGAGATGCAGCAGGGCAAGCAAGAAGCTGAAGCAACAATCCAGAATCTGAAGGATGAGAAGAGGAATGCTGAAATTATGTTTGAAGCTGAAGGAAAACTAATATCAGAACAGAAAGCGAAAATAGAAGAACTGCAGAGTGAAGTTCGTATGGTGGGCAACATACAAAAGAAAATCCAAAGGCTCTCCAGACAGAACAAAGTCAGGTCAATTGTCCTTGGATTTGTCGATGAGCAAGCTGCAAGTATGGCACGAAGCAATGTGATGCTGAGGAATGAGATACAGCAGGGCAACCAAGAAGCTGAAGCAATAATCCAGAGTCTGAAGGATGAGAAGAGGAATGTTGAAAATGGAAAAAAACCTGTCAGCGCTAATATCAAGAGCATCGTTAAAAGCCTCTGCAAATTGGGCCCTGGGAAGAGAAGGGTGGAGGCAACCAGGATCAACACCGAACGCCACCTTGCAAATATTGTCGAATGCAAACTTCATCAGAATGTCCTGCAAGTCTATGATCTCTCCCCCTTCTCATGCGCTCTTGAGCACCACCATTAGCCGGTTCTTGATTTCCCACTAAACAGCCTCCACCACGAAGTTCCGAAGCAACTTGGTATTGAATTCGTAGCTCGCAGCCTTCCTCTGCATTTTCCACAGCTCCCCATCAGTGTTGAAGATCCCCTTGCCCAGGAAATCGTGGAGAAAGAAACTGAAGCATTCTCCCTTGGGGTAATTCTGAAAATTGGCTCTCAAAATATGCTCCACATTAGAGGGATTCTCAGTGATAAAGCCTGGGACGCCTCCTGGGCGCTGGACCATATATGTGTGGGAAGGGATTTTGAAAAGAATATCCACTGTCCATTCCAGAACCCTATCCCTGATCTTGAAAAATTCCCACAGAATACCAATTACAAGATATATTACAGGACCTTGGTATGGCCGATTGCTTCGATTTCTTGTAATGAAAAAGAGTAGGATGCCAAATGAGAAGAGAAGAAAGGCAAGCAAAAACTGGTCGATTTCCATGGCAAAAGCTTGTCTGGTTTAGAAACTTCAATTCGGGTTTGTATAAGTGGAAAGAAGGGCGATCACAGAGACACCATCTGTCAAAGCATCTTATCTCTATCCCGTCACCTCCTATCACATCGAGCAGCACTATTGATTTTACTTTTTCATTTCACGTGGTGGGGTGAAACGCTAGGAAGCATACACGTTGTTTATAGACAGCACAATTAGCCAATTGCTAGACAATTGAACTTTCTTCTTCTAGTGTGGAAGAAGAATTCGGATTATCCAATGTATTTTTCAAATTTAATTAGGATTATCTACAATATTTTTCAAATTTTGTGGCCGTCCAGACTAATTTACTTTGAAATTTTAAATGTCCATAAAATTTGAAAAATACTATGGATAATCCAAATTCGTAAGCATACCACAGAAGTCTGAAACCTTTCTCCTTCTTTCAAAATGAAAGATAACTACATTAGACACCCTTAAATCGTGGAAAAAGAAAGTGGAGCATTCTCCCTGGGGTAATTCTGAAAATTTATTCTCACAATATGCTCCAAGTTTGAGGGATTGACAGTGAGAATGCCTGCGACGCCCCCTGGGCTCTGAACCATAAATGTGTGGGAAGGGATTCTGGAAAAAATATTCGCTGTCCATTCCAGAACACTGTCCCTGTTCTTGGAAATTTCACACAAAATTCCAATTACAGGATATATCGTAAGACTTTGGTATTACCGATTGCTTCGATATATTGTAAAAGAACAGGAATCCAAACGAGAAGAGAAAAGGCAAGCAGAAACTGGTCGACCGCCATGGCAGCGAAGTTCAATTCGGATCTGTATAACTGGAGAGAAGGGCAACAACAATATATCAGCTCTCAATCGACGGGTATCAATCAATAATATCCCAGATCTCCAGTTGTGTCCGTATTGGAAGGTTTCTTATGCTTGCCGAATAGTGACTGATCGATAGCCCACATCTTCCGAGAGAGGTCCAGATTCACACTGGCCAAGACGGACTATCCCAGTGGAACTTACTAAATTATCCTCACTGTCATGGCTTTCTCTTGATCACAATATGTTGTATGGGGAGCTTCCAAGAACGATAATATCATGGAAAGGTCTTTCTCATCTTAACCTTTCCAACAACCAGATCACAGGATCAATTCATGCGTCACTTGGGCTGTTGCCTGTTCTTAACAGCCTTGACCTCTCAAACAATTTGCTTTCAGGGGAAATACCCCTTGAATTAGATAATCTCAAGTTGAGCTTTCTTAATGTGTCTAGCAACCACTTGTGTGGCTCTGTCCCTGTTGATTACAATAATCTGGCATATGATGAAAGTTTTCTTGACAATCCAGGCCTGTGTGGAGCTGGGCCATTAAGGCTTCCTTCATGCTTCCATGCATCTGAAAATCATAGACATAGGGTATTGATTTCGGTTATTGTTGTGGCCATAGTAGTCTGCTTGATTGGTATAGGTTTCCTCTATAAGAGACACAAGATTTTTGTGCAGGTTAAAACAAGTACAGAGTCTTGGAAACTCACATCCTTTCACATGGTTGAATTTGAAGTGTCAGACATTCTGAATGGATTGACAGAGTATCATGTTATTGGAAATGGAGATGTTGGCAAAGTGTACAAGGTGGCACTGGAAAATGGTAATATTGTTGCTGTGAAAAGGATCTGGAATAACGAGAATCCATGATCTGTCCAAGAAAAGAGATTTCAAGCAGAGATAGAGATTCTAGGAAAGATTAGGCATACCAACGTTGTAAAGCTGCTTTGTTGCATCTCTGGTTTGGATTCTAAGTTGTCAGGCAAGAAATTGATTGTGGTGGACAGGTAAAGAAGAATAAACAGAGGGTTTTTATTTCCCTTTTAGAGGCTAGATCTTCAAGGTAGAGATATTCAGTGCTGGGCTTGTGCTGTCCAATTATGCTTACTGCTCCTCTGTTCTCATAGAGATGATCAACTATTTGGTGAGTGATACTTCGGGCATCTGTAACTTTTTAATGTCTATCAATCTGCCTAATGGGAACCTGGGACCTCTCTATGGCAGATCTCTGTACTATTGATGTGGATTAAGAGGACAATATATGTAGGAAAACCCCATGGTATGCTTGACTGACTGTAACTGTCAAAATGTGATATGATGGGTATCTACAATTTGTACAGTAAATAATGTTCTCAAAGTGCATGCATGCAGGCCTAATCTGGAAAATATCAGAGATCTATTATGTTCCAGCCATGTAAATAGATGCTGATAACAATGAAAGAAAGTGTGTAGCATTGTAAATAGATAGAAAGGATCATTTATAGATTGAAGGATCAGTTTTTTGGTTTGAGTTTGACATGTTTTTGGCCTTTGTGTCTGTGAAATGCATCTGGCGCTTTTACATTCAGTGGGGGATGAAAGGATATGTGTAGCATTGTAAATAGGAAGATCATATAGCAAATTATATACAGAATGATCAGTTTTCTTGCTGAATTTAACATGCTTTTAGCCATTTTGTTTCTGAAGTGCATTAGGTGTTCACACATTTAGTGTTGCTATGCAGATAGACTCTAGATTCACTAAAGAGTTTAGGTACAAGAAGTGAGGTGATGAGATGGGATTTGTACTCTTCAAATCTAATTTCATTAAAGAATTTAGGGACTGTAAATAGGGTGATGGGACTTATATTAATTTACAAATTGAGGTTTTTCAATGGCCATGCTTCAGAGTAAACTTGTAACCCATGTATGGAATCTAGACAGTGGATTGAATGCAGTGAACATAAACAAATAACCTGGTTCTGGACAATTTGATCTGGTTCTAGACAGTGTATTGAATGCATTGAACACAAACAAATAACCTGAAAGAACCTCGTTCCATAGTATGATCTGGTTCTAGACAGTGTATAGAATGCATTGAACATAAACTATTAACCTGAAATAACCTGGTTTGATGTCTATGCTCATCATGATAGTCCAAGGATACATAGATGCGTAAATTTAAAAAGTTAGTTTGATGTATGTGTTAAACATGGTAATGCAAGGATGCACATCTTCAATTAGTTGGTTGAACTGTGATTTAACTGTAAACCTAGATGAAAGATGAATCTATTTTGGTATGAACTAAATCCATATTCAATCGACTCTCAAACTAATTCTGTATAAAATTTACTTGAGATTGTTGAACTTCTATGGTTGCTTTTATCATTCATGAGCATCACATCACCTCACTGCCTGCCATATGACATTCATGTGAATAGTAAACCATCAAAGGACACACCAGTGGGTAGGACAAGAGGATTAAGTACATTGAATGGAAATGGATAACTATGTTTCATATTTATGTAATTATCTGCCCTTATCATTCATCAGCATCATGTCACCTCACTGTTTGCCATATGACATTCATATGAATAGTAAACCACACCAGTGAGTGGCATGAGGATTAAGTACATTAAATAGAAATGGATAACAAGGTTTGATATTTCTATGAAGCATGATAATGCAAGGATGCATATTTTAAGAGGTTTAAATATATTGAATATAGGTATAAGAATACAATAAGTATTGGTTTAAGAATATTATAATTTGATTTTCTAATCGCACTATTCAATTACGGGGCCTACCTTATTTCCATCTGGTTATGGTTACCGAGATACACGCGATGGTAAATGTTGACATAAACCAAGTAAATAATATTACGGGGCCTACCTTATTTCCATCTGGTTATAGTTACCGAGATGTACGCAATGGTAAATGTTGACATAATCTAAGTAAATAATGTTGATATGGCGGAATGCTTAATGTTTATATAATCTATTTAAATAATCATTTTTCAACACTCATGGTTTAAGTAAATAATGTTGATCTGACCTTCACTTGAGGGGTTATCATTATTAATTAAGGTGGTTTTATATATGGTATAAGTGGACAGCAATTAGAAATAAATAATGAGTTTAAAAGTTGAAGATAGAAAAGCATATTAAATTACAATGTGGAAAAGCATCTCACAGTTAGTTAATGTTTTAGTTGTAGTGTCAACCAGCAATGTAATTGGTTTGTTTTAATATTTGCAACTCACAAATTTTTCCTCTTTTCATTTACCATGTAAAACCGTGTAATTTATTTTTTATTAAAAAAAAATAAAGTGTGTTGCCAATAATCTATTGAGTTTTAAGTATGAACGCGTTTTAAACTTAATATATTGATATGAATAGTTTGGTTTTGGTTTTGCTGTTTTAGTATCAAATGTGCTGGTACGGGATGGTCATCGTGGTTATTGCCTTGGTCACTAGCGAGCTTTGTATATGTTTGATTATCTGTAGAGGTTTCTTCCTTTTAATATTCCTATCGGCTTCTTTTTGTACCTTTTGGGACAATTGCTAGTCTTTAAGACAATGGAACAATGGAAGTAGTGAGACTAAGTCGATCCACAATGCAAATTGTGAAGGAGGTGGTCTTGCATTCTTGAAGGACAAGGTACAAAGTAGGAATCTGAAAATTGAGCCTTCAAGAATATAGATATCAGAGCTCGGGGCGAGGCGTTCTGCAAAAGATGACAGAGAAAACAAATACCAGAGAACCCTTCAACCTAGTCGTTTTTGGTTGCTTTAAAGCGC
>APFE031216215.1:0-58973 GCA_000404065.3 Pinus taeda
ACATGCTAAAAAATGTGTTTTTGCCACTTTTTTGACCCCCTCGTTGTGCTTCTAGAGCAGTCTTGGGAAAACTCATTTTTCTCAGCCTTGGATAGGTCATTTTGCATGCTTGAAGGTTCTACAGACAACTAGACATCCTAATATTTCCAAATCTACCTTCATATCATCAAATTGATCAAGAAAAGTCACTCAAAAGTGCCCTTAAACTATTCGTTGTGCTTCTATCAAATTCGTTGCATTTCTGTCAGCAAGTGAAATTTTCAAGTTTTTCTTGGTCAAAGTCAAGTTTTGTGATGTAATTTCTCCAATAAGGTTTTATTATGATGTAAGTAAATGTAATTAAGCTTTGAATGTCAAATTAGTGTAGATTCCTGCTCATTAATGCTTGTAAAAGTCAATTAAGTTGGTTTTAGTCTAAACAGGGAGTTACTTTCTAACCTCCCTAGTCTTAGGTATAGTTGGAGATATTCTTGTAAAAAATTCCTATGATGGTGGATTCGACCCCTCAGAAGGTTAAAATGGTTTTTTATCTATATGTAGCCTTATATGAGTCATAGAGAGGGTTGGATGCTTTAGAATCATAGCTTGGAGCTAGTGTACACTTTTTTGCAGTAATATAACAAGAAATTGCAGCTATTGTCTTGGGATTCTTGTGGTATGCTTATGCGACAATGTTTTTCTCTGTTTATCATTAAATTGAATATTTATTTCTCTTTCATAACATCTCTATGCTTTCTTGTGATCATCTCATAGGTGTTTAAACTGAATTCATAAGTGGTATGATTTGTTTTGATGAGATTTCCATGCTAGTGTTCTATTCTTCTGATGAATGAATTCATAGTTACATGCTCATTTTGACCCTCTACCTTTTCATCCTTGCACCACCATGACAACCTCATTATTTCACTAAGCATATCTACCTTGCCCCATTATATCTCTCCAATTTATCATTTGAAACCTTAGCCTAGTTCCTAAACCCTTGAGATTCATCCAACAAACCCTAAAAATCAAACACCATTAAGCTTAATATCTAGCCTAACATATGATTCCCTCTCCAATCACTTCATTGGCTATGAGATCCTTGAGAGAGTCCTCTCTGATTTGGTAGGGCTAGCTACCAGATCTAAATATTGGTTTGAGGTTACCTTTGTCGATCTCCTTTCTCAGCCTTGGGACACTGAGGAGTGCTAACATTTTTGGCGACCATACTAGGGAACGAAGGTGTCAAATATTCCTTGGATTGTTCCTTAAGAGTTCATCAAGATCTAGGACTGTGGGTGATAGGTTCAAGCTTTCAAGAAGGTTGATTCAGTAATTGATCCAAAGTGCAAATTGAGGAAAACATTGGCTCCTAAAAGATATACAAGGTTGAATCCTGATCCCAAACCTCCAACAGTAGTTGACAATCCTGAGAATCTCTTGAGAAAGTTGAAGTCTCAGCCTCTAGAATATGAAACAAGTAAATCTCCATTGCTAAGAACTACATCTTTACCTTCACGACTGGTTTCTCTTGAAGATTTTTCTTTTGATCTAAACTTTGAGTTATCATTATTCAAGTCCAAGTTTGAGTCTTCCCTTGTAGGGATAATTTTTGACCCTGTGAAGTTTGAGTCATATGTGAAATTTTCTAAGGCTTCATTTTCTAAGTTTGACATTAATATTTGGTCATATTTTCATAAACTCTAGAATTTAGTCGATCAGCTGAAAATAACTTCTGAAAAGGCTTATACCCTATATCAGCAAGAGGCTTTCCCCATTGTTACACCTCCTTACACAACTACCTCGTCATCTTCCACCACTAAACCATCATCTCCTCCCAAACCACCCTCTTCTAAAGTAACTCCTCCATCAATACCCCCTGTTGTAACTATCATATTACCTTATGCAGCCTTTATGGTGAGATTTGGCCCTTTGGTTTTACCTGCACAGCTTGCTGCATTACATCAGAATTATGGTCAAATTTTGCCTCTGTTTTATGGAACAACCGAGATCACAATAATACAACATATTGATAAGATAATTGATTCCATTGACCTCAAATAAGTCAATGAAGATTATGCTAAAATTCACCTCATAGCTCAAATTTTTTCAGGAGAAGTGAAGAAATGGTTTCGTGCTTTGAGAGATGCTTCAATAGACAATCCCCAATAGTTGATAGACATATCCTTGGCCGGATGGGAAGAAAAAAAATCCCCCTCCAGATCCTGGATGAATACAATTCATTGAAAATATATCCAAATGAATCCGTGCAAGACTTCACTGTCAGATTCAATAAGGGTCTACAATGCTATCCCATACAACATTGAATCTCCTCTTGATTTGGCATTGATTCACTATCCTGATGCCTTTGACCCTGACATGGGTTATCAGCTGAGATAGAGTAATCCTACAACTCTTGAAGAAATGCAGAGGAATGTCGTGAGTGTTGAAGAAAAATTGTTGATTAAGAAATCTAAGATGAAAACAAAAAAGAAGGTTACAATCAAAGAGGAGAGCTTTCTACTTCATCGGATGGTAAGCTTGACACTCTAATCAAAACCATGGATAAAATGATGGATAAGATGACAATATCATAAACTCAATTTAGGAATCCTAATTACTGAGGTCAACAACAGCAACCTCAATTTAGAATCAAACAAAGAGAGCAGAGGGGTCAGGATAGCAAGCACAACAACAAATCTGTACTCCACTCCAGTAGAATTATGCACATGAACTTGATGATAAAGAAGATATTTCAGGTGAGAATGATTTTTTTTTAACATGATCAAAAACCTATTTTCCTCACAAAATAGGATGAGTTTTCCGAGAAACCATATGCAACTGATGATTAGAGATTTGTTCTTTCAAATGACATATTTGTTGGCAATCGAAATAGAAGATTACCAAAGGGGTTACCAAAATGCTCTTAACCAAGTGAAAAGGAAGTATAATTTGAGGAATATAAGTGTGAAGCTTACTTCAAATCCAAAGAATTCAACTTCTCAAAAAGATACTCATACCAAAGAATCAACCTCTCCAAATCAGAACAAAGTAAAGGAGGCTGCCACCACTAGTCACGGAAAGAGCAATGAAGAAACACAAACTGGAGGATATAGAAAAGAGATTCCCACAAAAGAACAACCAGAAAAGAAGGATATGACTTCCAAAGAGGTAGAAAAACATCCTAACTTATTTAGTCTTGAGAATGAGATTTCTAAATTGAAAATTTCCATTCCTTTGACCGAATTAGTTAAGAATGATCAGTATAAATTCCATATAGCCAAACTATTAAAGGTCGATCAAATGTTAGACATGGTGAATGTTAGTGATGACCACCCTGAGTTTTTTTTTGGCCCTGTCGTAGATGGAAATTTAGAATACAGTGAAGTCCCACCATTTTACCTCAGCCTTAGGATCCATGATTTCATCCTTCACAACGCCATGCTAGATTCTGGAGCTTCTCATAATATCATGAGAATTGCCATCATAGACAAGTTAGGACTGGATATTACCTGATCATATCATGACCCTTATTCCTTTGACTCGGGAAGTGTTGAGATTGCAACAAGATGATGGAGCTTAGTGAAAAGAGTCGCCTTCACTAAGTGGGCCCGCAGGAAAATTATGGCGCAAAGTCTATTTTTAGACTATGTCTATTTTTAGACATATGGATCATGTCTATGAGTTGCAGGATGTTGTTTATGGATGATTGGTAAAGTTGGCAAAAATAGATGGACTTCTATTTTTAGACAACAGCGGTGAAACTGTCAAGTCTAATTATAGAGCAGTCAAATATTATTAGCTTATAATAATATTTAGACTATAAACTTTATCTTATTCTCTTGGAGAACTTTAGTTTCAGCTACAAATGTGGCACATGCAGCTGTTAGAAGGAAATACATTTTTTTGTGGGTCAGTTGAGTTGTTGCATGCATGACTTCAATTAGAACTCAATCAGTTGAGTTTGGTGGAGTTGATTGTGGAGTTGATGGAGTGTGTTCAGTTTAGCTTTGTTAAACTGGTTGTATTTAGTCTAACTGGCGAATAGACTAGAGATGAGTTGGGTGAATTAGTTATTAATTAATTCACAAGTTATTAACTCATAATACAACTAATGAATACATCAGTTAACTCAGTTGCATGTCAGTGCATGTTCAGGTCAGCAGGGACAAGTGTTAGAGAATCAGATTGCTATCAGTTGTGACTATAGTTGTGCATCAGATCTTGCACAGTCAAGGGATTGAGTATGCCAATGAGTTTGCCCACATTGTAGCTTGTGCTCACGTTATTTAGCCAAGAAAATACGTGGTTTCCTTGGAATTATTATCAGTTCTCATGCAGGTATTGAGCAGAGGAGGCAGGCATGGCAGCAGAAGAGATTTGAACCTGTGATTGATTCAGATCTGAGCTGTATTGTGTGTAACAGAGGTGGAGATACTTGTGAGAAGTATTATGCTGTGTAATGTTACATGACTCAATCATTAATATACAGATAGTTGGGTTTTTTAGTGAGATGCTTTCCCCGGGATACATACTGTGTTAATGTGTGAATGCTCTTGATGTTTTATTGTTATTGATGCTGCTATATTGATGATCAACGTAGAGGAGCTTATGTATTGTGTATGTTTTTCGCAATAGTACATGATCAGGATAATCTCCATTGAATATGTGTTAAATTATTCAAAATTTCTACAGGAAAGAGGAAGGTTATAGCTCCTACTTGGAAGTGACAACACTTGAAATGATCCATTGGATTGGGTGCAATCAACTGCAGAAGATTGGGGTAAAAACACTCAAAATTCACTCTCCAAGAGTTAAAATGTGAAATGGTAAAAATGAGTTTCCTTTTGCTTATTTTATGGTCATTTTCATCATTATTTTATTAATTCTTTGACCCAAATGTGATTCAGTTTTATCATGAAACATGTATTTTTAATATTTTGGTGGTGTTTTGAGCAGGTTGACAACTGTTTAATGGATTTGACGATTTTTGAATTGAAACATGTCATTTTGACCAAAGAACACACTTTTATCATTTTTTCGGGCTCTATAAGCCTACGAAAAAAGAAACCCCTAGAGTCTTTTTTCAACTCTTTTCACTCCCAAAATATGAAAAGATTGTTGAGAACTTGTCTTTTCGAACTCGTTAAAGTAAATGAAAAGACGTCTACTCAATACAAGTTTAACCCTTTTCCAGACTGAGATATACTAATTATGAAAAAGCAATACCTTAGTCGAGCATGGCTAAGAGGTTATCCTGAGTATTGTTTTTGCCTTTTTAGACTCAAGAGACTATTTACGAAAAGGAACCTTTGGAGTTCTCTTTTTATCCTCTTTTTCAAACTCTCTAAACATGAAAAATACGTTGACTTATGCCTTCGCTGGACTCATAAAAGCAATAAACAATGATGGACTCATCGAACATGATGAGACCAAACCGCTCCTTCTCAGGGTTCATTAAAGATACTTAGAGGGATTCATCTGAAGGATGAATTTATAGATGAAGAATATGTTATCCTCCTCAAGCTTGTTAAAAAATAAAGAGGTACTGACCAAAAATAGTTGGGGAAATTGGGAAAACAATGTACTCTACCTATTAATGGCAGCGAGACTCTCCTGAACACGACATTATTCCACTTCATATCTTTCATTGTTGGGTTGGGAAATCAACTTGTCTTTTGGTTCATCGCACCATTTAAAAGCCTCCATCTTTGGTTTTGGGTCAATGTTGCCAACTCCATTCAATTTCGCCATTATTTTCAAGAGAATTCATTCAGTTGATATCTGCTACGTTTCTCTTAAGCCTTCATTCCATGTTTGCGATTCCTAAACCAATTCCACATTAGTATTATTCCATCTCAAATCATGATACTCATTTCGTGTCATTGATGAGGGATACATCAAGGCCATCCTGCGACAGGTCGCTTCTTGTCGACATCAACTCATTATCTAGGAAGTTGACTTAGAAACTCTTCTTTCAGTACCTTCATGCTTGCATAAATCAATGTCAAGTTTCCTCGCTCTCGATCCCAGGTTTTCATCATTGGCTTTCTACCGAAATATTTTATGTGGTGTTCGACTTAAACTCATTCATTCACACTATATAGATTGTATTGTAATACCTTGAGAGCCATTAAAATCATTGGTGGTTTTTCTTGCTTCTATTAATGACTTACATCATTGGTCGATAATCAAATGGTGTCTACCATGTTCGAATCCAACTCCTTTGTTCGCATGGTTAGACTCGTACATTGAACAATCAAGTGAACAAGATGGAAGATCTTAAATTTAGTTCCATCCATCCGGGTTGTGATTTCAGGGTTAATGCAAGATTACAAAGCATGATGGCTATGATCATACAATCATCCAATCATGGATCCACATTTCATCATCAGTGGACACTACTTCTTGATAATTGTACATGTAATGTTAGCTTATGTGTTGATCATGGGTATGCCTCCCTCATCAATGATATCATGATGAAAATGTATTGGAACAGATGATCTCGACCAGTTTTTCTTGATCCAAACTTGTCACAAGTTAAAACACCTCAGTCATCAAATGTTGTTTCTGATTTTGTGCTTTAGGAGGCAATCTGTTATAGGCCATTTTGTCGCATCTGGTCAATATGCATATAAACTAGATTAATCAACATCCATGAACACCTTGTCATCATCTCTACACAAATCCCTAATCACGACTCTTCCAAATCTCTGAGTTTTTTGGTTTAACTGCTTCATTTTAATTATTTTAAGACCCAACACACCTTGGCCCTTTAGGGACCTGCATTCAGTAGCAGGTTGCCCAGTTATGCACCACCGCTGATCAGCGACAGGTTGTCCCTTGTTGGGGGTGCACTAATTCTAGAAATTCGAGAAAAATAAAAATAATCCCAAAGAATCCTCTTCCAAAAGATTCTAAGAGTTGCTACAACCATTTATCTTGGATAAGAACTTTGAATTGTATCTGATCCTAACTTGGAGATTTCACCTCTTATCCATTGAGCTCATCCTCCCATCAAGAGTGGATCTCAAGCCTAGATTGGTAATGGATAAAAATTCCCAAACTTCCACACTCTCCTATAAATCTACAGCCATCTACAACATCAGTTGGCTTTTGGAGACTAAGCATACCCTCATGTTGCTACTTTAAACCTAAGAGAGTTATCATCTTCATTCATTAGGGTGACATTGAGGCGTGCTTTGTGACAAGGAAGGATAAGTCAATTTGGGGAGACCTCTAAAATACCAGCTTCAATTTTTGGTTGTAGACTCTCTCCTTTTCATATCAATACAAAGATTATGTTGTTTTCCTATATGTGTTATGTAATGTTTGCATTCATATATTTCAATGCTATGTTGATCCATAGAGTAGAGTGATTGGATAATGCTACATAGGTGTCATAGATCTTTGGCTTGTGTTGATTGTATGTGCAGGTTTTAATTATAATAATCAAAGCTATGATTGGAGCTTACAAGCCGATAAGAGAGAAGAGCTTGCGACAGATCCCAAGTAAGCCTCTTTCCATTCTCCAATTTCTATGAGGGTAACTTTATATTCTTTGCTTCTATTTGTTCTAGACTAGACCACTAGTTCTAGGGAAGATACTTTTGTCCGCAGTCATAAATTCTGCATAACATAGGTACAAGAGTTATGCAGATCAACATAGAGCAACCAAGGAGTTTCAAGTTGGAGAGAGTGTGTACTTGTGCATCAATACCAAGAAGAGCTCCGTGAGGGTTGGTTCATGTGCCAAGTTGGTACCTCGATATCATGGACCTTTTAAGATCCTTGAGAGGATAGGAATAATGGCATATAGAATTTCTTTGCCTCCATCAGTGAAATTCCATGATTTTTTCCATGTTTCATCGCTTAAAAGATATTTACAAAATGTTGATCATGTGATTGATTGGTCCGTATTGCATGTGGAAATAGAGGGAGAGTTCCAACAAGAGCCACATTGCATATTACAACAGAAACAACTTGACATGCTCTGAAACGAGTAATAGAACAAGTTAAAGTGCAGTGGAAGCAATTTGAGTCTGATGAAGCTACATGGGAGATGGCTGATCAAATGCAGGCATAATATATATTTTTATTTGTTAGTTGAAGAAAATGTGTTTTAATGTGTGTAAGTGTGTGTGTGTCATTGTAACTATTGCATCGAATTGTGTTTATAAAGCTCCAATAAGCAGTATGTTTGTCATGGTTTTCAACAGTTTTTCATTGTAAATACTGCATTGAGATGTGTTTATAAAGTTCCAACAAGCAGTATGTTT
The DNA here is from genome assembly GCA_000404065.3 of Pinus taeda. Taxonomy (NCBI): domain Eukaryota; kingdom Viridiplantae; phylum Streptophyta; class Pinopsida; order Pinales; family Pinaceae; genus Pinus; species Pinus taeda. The sequence continues at coordinate 8,259 of APFE031216215.1, forward strand.
GTCATGGTTTTCAACAGTTTGTCATTGTAAATATTGCATCGGTTTGTGTTATAAAGCTCCATAAGCAATATTTGTCAGGTTTTAGCAATTTGGTTTTGTCCTAAGTGTCATAAAACACCGAGGACGGTGTTCCCCAAAAGGGGGGGGGGGGTTTGTAACAACCTCAGGTTAAGTTTACATGTAATAAATAGGCATTATAAAGGCAAAAACTAAGGCTAGGGTCATGGGACATGTATTCAAAGATGAAAGAGGGGAAAAACATCACATTACGCATCACTTGTGGTTAATTATTGGCTATGGAAATTGGCATTAGTATTGGAAAAAGACAAAAGGACAATAAATGGTAATTAATTGAAGGAAAATAAAGAAAAATAAAGGGAAATAGGAGAAAAGGAAGATGAAAATATAATAATATGCATGCAAAGGAAAATGTTAGGATATTCTGACACATAGGAAATAGTTAAGTATAACTTGGTCTAGTGTAGAGTTAGGTATAGTGTGTTTATTTACTATGTAATTTTGTAACTTACAATCCGACGGTCATGATATGTAGTATTCCGACGGTTCATTCTCTCCTCGGTATTACCGACACTTGATCTGTGGCTTAACACCCGATTGGTCCATGATCTCTATTTAAAGAGTATGGAGGGTCATTTGTAGGTTAACTGTTCATGAGAGAAGCTTATGTAAAATTTCATTCTTTTATTAATAAATTGCCTGAAGTGGCCGCGTTGGCTCAGGCCGTGGACTATTTCCCTCTTTGAGGGTTTTAACCACGTCAAAAATATTGGTGTATTGATATGTGATCTGTTTGTGAGCGTTGTCCTTTGGTGTTCTGTCTGAGGAACTTACCCTGTAAATTCCTACAGAAAAAGAAAAGGAAAATAAAATAAAAGGAGAGAGAGAACATTTAAACACTCTCTTGGTCACTCTTGGTCACATTTTATGACTCGCTTCAATCACACTCTTAGACTGAATTGGACATTCTAGCATTCACTTGGACACAATCAAGAAAGCAAGCAAAGGAAAAGCAAGGGAGCGCGGGAAGAATATTAGAAGAGCAACTACAACAAGAGGATTATTATAGATCTAACCCAGAAATATATGATAATATAAATAAACCCAAGAAATAACAAGGTGTGAATATAGAAATGCTTCACTTTATTAATCAAACCCTTAATGTAGGGCAACACGATACATTCACTCCTTAAGGAAGGAGAACACTCCACAAGCCATATGCCTGTTCATACAAAAAACCTTGACATCTCTCAATGGGGAGTCTCTAGCCTCTATATAGGCCTCATACATACAATAGCATGGGTCATTACCATGGTTCCCTCAATACTATCTATCTAATACTATGGGATTATTACATTATTGCTAACTACTTGTGGTCCCTTACATGATACGGGTTAACCACCTTACTTATTACTATGGCCCATCCCATTATTGCATTATTCCCATGGGTACCTCCCTCTGTAACCCATATTATCCCCCCTAGGTATACAACATTCCATCCACCTTAAACATGTTTCGTCCCTGAAACATAAGAAGAACACAAATAATAAGATATACTCAAAAGAGTAGTCCATTGGTACCATGCACGTGCATCTAGCCATCCCAGAGAAAGGTGAACCCTCGATCTAGCTGGTGCCTCGCTCGCTTGAGATGGAAGTTGACCCTGGCGGCTCTTCTGTGTTGATGTGTAGTAGGTGGATCGTCACCCCTCTCTATCTGTCATGCAGGGGTTGTTGTCCTTGTTACTAATTCATTGCCATCTTGTTGGTTGTTTTCTTGCAGGGTGATGTGCGTGGTGATATGTTGAAGTTTTAGCCAACTGTGTCTTTTTCTTTAATTCACCACCTAATGGAGCCTGATTGGTAGCGGGTACATATTGTGGTGCCTGTTGTTGTTTCTTATCTTCCAATATTACTTCAACCACTGAGTCCTCATTTGATGTATCAATACCTGTAATATTTTCTGCTTCAGCCTCCTTGGATTCTCCCTATTTTTCTAGTACCTGGTTTGATGTTTATGTTTGGTTGTCTGTTAGCCTCCTGCTACAGCAGGTTAATCATCTTTCATGATTGACATTTTTACATGCCAAATATGTCGTACTATGCATACTGTAATGCTCCATATTTGCTAAAAAAGGCCAAGGAAGGATGCCATGAGAGTGTGCTAGCCTAAGTGCCACTGATGTTTTCCAATTTTGATGAGTTATTCCATTTTTGAAGAACTTTCAGTTAAAAGGAGGTCCAAACAGCTTAATCTTGGTCTCCCTAGGTTTCAATTTCCTGTTGTAGAATATAGAGAATCATTATTTGTCCAAATAGCTTAATCTTGGCAGATTTTTAGATAGGTAGAGAAGCAAGGGTGCTCAACAGCCTAATCTCAGCCCCTGGATGAAATAAGTGTAGATGTAGATAGGAGGACAGAGAGAAAAATTTGAAAAGTTGGGTTTGCTAATTCAAGTGCACCCAAACCAAAAGAAGAAAAAATGCTAGGTAAGTAGGTTGTTTAAGTAGCTTTGTGGTTGCAGAAATCAAGCTATGTGATCCATTTCATGTTTTCAAAGTGTCATATCTATTTAGATCACAAGTTGGAGGCAGTTTTCCATTTAAAGGACTTCAAACGAGGCATGTCTAACTCCCCCCTTCTTCCTCTTCCCCAAATCACTCACTAACTTCCCTTAAAGAGGTCAAGATCTGCTTGATACCTCTCAGATTCATCATTCTTCATATTAGTAGCCTTGGTAAAGATCCGCTTTACTCAAGGAAAGTCCATACTTCCCCCACAAACTTTACTTCTCCTTGATAGCCTAAGATTTACATACTTAGCGTTTTTTCTCATCATTGTCATGTTGACTGCTAACTCTACTATGTAACTCCCCATCTATTTTCCCTTCCCATACTAAAGTTATGTTAATAACCCCCCTATATACTTATCCCCTCCCCATGGTTGAAATATAACCATAAGTACACTTGGGAATTACTAAGTTTATCTAAAACTCAGCAAGAACACTCATTTCCCCCCTCAAACCATCTTCTCATGCATATCAGACCTCTTCCCATGCCTTGAAATCCGTTCAAACATCAAAAAATTCTTCTTCCGATCATAAAACCCTCATCACTTACCTTGGTCCTTGCTCCGATTGCGAAAAGGGTTCTATTGGGCCCCCTCCGATGCGATATCGCAGTCGGGAGGGGAGTCGTGTATCAAAACAGCGCAATAAAGTGTGCCCCCGATTAGTTTGGCCGACAGCGATTTCGCCGATCGGTGTATCGCTATGACAAAAACAAACATGCATGTGCGCTGCCGATATGGTTCATCGCCAATGGTTTGTTGCCGATCGCATATCAGCGATCGACGTTTCATGAGAATCCACGCCATATATATATATATATATATATATATGCCCCGTCCCTTATCCTTCCGCACGCCTTCTCTATTCTGTCATCCGTCCGATTGCCCGCGCCCTAGTTCTACGGTGGGCGGGTCTGTTCCCTTCCGAACCTGTCGATGATTAGCGTCCAGGGATGGGAGTTTTTCCCGTGCCACGTCACCCACCGTACGGGGTCCCACTGCTGACGTCATCCGCCGAAAGAAAAGCGCGCAAAGGCAAAATCACTGCTTAGGAAGCCCGGAATGAAAATCTAAGGCAGTTTTCGATGCGCGATTAGCACTTAGCGCTAATCGCACATCGCTAAGAAAAAATGGCCAAAATGGAAAAGCCTCAGTCCAGCGCAGGTTTGCAGCAGTTACTTTGCCCGAAAGAAAGCAGAAAGGAGCGAATTGACCAGTTAAAGATTATCAGAGGAGATGAAGCCAAATTTCATGTCAAAGAGTATCAGTGAAGCAGCAAAGAGTATCAGATCAACAATATCAAAGCAGGTGAACATTAAAAGCCTCCATTAAAGTCCAAGAATGCGGTAAAGCCACTTGAGACTCTCAAATCACAATTAATGCACATCAAATCCAATCAAGAGCAGTGGAGCAGAGACCAATGCGCAGTTATGATAAATAGCCAGCGCATAACAGCAAAGAACACATTCCTACTCATTTTGAAGCAGCTGCCCCAACGCAACACTTAGATAAATATTTCATGCATTTACTTCAAGATAAGATGAATTAAAGCACTCATTTCCCTTAGATCTATTTAAGATCTGCTGTAATAAATATTTCTTAGATATTTTCTCTATATATACGACCCTCTGTATTGAGAGGTGGGGGGAGGAGGGTTGGTTAATGCACTCCAAGAGAGACTCACTCTGTATCTGATATGTTTCACTTAATCAAAGATTGTTGAAAGCTTGGAGAATGGACTGTTGGATGTGTTGTTGATGTCTTTGAAGAGTGAATGAGGGAAATCTTGTGCTGCTTTCTGAATCAATAAGTGTTGCTTACCTCTGTTATTTCAATTTCATATATGCTCAAGTCACAGAACGAAAGTTTGGTTTAGAATTTGCTCACCTGCACTCTATGCTCAGTTTTTGTGGCTTCTTAATGTTTTCCTCTTGATTTAGGCATAAATATGGATTCCTTATGGCTCATATTTGCTCTATTTCACATATGAATGACTATTAACTAGGAATTCTTAGCCACTCCTAGGTAGAGCTCATTCATCTTCCTTCTGCTAACCTGATTGAGAGATTCTTCGTTGCCTCTCATTTCTTAGCCTGCAATCCATCTTCATTTACCTTAAGTATTGTTTCATGAGCAGCTACCTTGCCCTTTTTTCCTCTTATGACCAAGAAAACGCACCAGCAGTCTTACTCCATGACTCCATGCCCAATGGTTTGAAACTTGTCACACTATGCATTGCCTCTCTACTTGAAAGCATCCTCCTTCCACCCAAACACAAACAAAACCCCTTGAACCCAATAACTAGCCTAAAATCATCATCAACAAAGATAAAATCATTAAGAGAGAGCCCTCTCTGATTACAGGTAGGCTAGAACCTGTAATCCAAAGATTGGTTTGTGGTTACCTCGACCGTATCCCTTTCAGGGGCTTAGGGACAACCTGAGTGATAACATTGTCAACTATTAAAGGCTCATCATCTGATGTTTTAGTGTCATTAGAGATTTGTGCTTCTACCTCCATAGTCTTTGCTTGGGTCTTAATAGAATATCCTGCAAAGTTATTTTCTTCTTTTTATACCAGAGTTTCATGAATTTCTTCTGCACATTAATATTGACAGTACCCACAGATTCCATCCAAGGATATCCCAAAACAACATCCATGTTATCCATATCTGAAATATAAAAATCACAATGCAACACATACTTATCCTAGAAAGCTTCAAATCTTTAATAAACTGGCACCTCCTCAATTAATTAACCTGTGTGTGCTCCATTTGTTTTGCTGGAACTTGCAATTTTTTTGCCAAATTGACATTTATAAGATTTTGCTTGCAACTAGGATTTATAGACACAATGATTTTCTCCTTCTGAATACAACCATGAACCTGCAATAAGGAGATACTAGTAGAAAATAACCCCTTACATGTCTCATTCCCCTCTTTTCTAGCATGAGACTATTTGTCCAAAAGGAGTTTTTCAAATTCTTTATCCGAAAGTTCGGACAACTGCTTGTTGTAATTTGAGTTCCACCATTTGTAAGCCTCATCTTGGAAACCAAGCGATAATAAAAATTTTCCATTGTTTGCCAGATGTGAACTTTTGACTCTGTATGAATTTTTCAATAGTAGGGCTATCATCTTTTCCTGTAAAAAACATCTTGCTAGGCGGCACGAAAAAAATCACTTACTTGGCAAAAATTTGAAATTGTCACAATTTAGTAAATATTGCCCAGAATCCCTATTATGACCTGTTTTCGGAAATGGAACAACCACTATGCATCTTCTCATGTGATAGAAATCTCGATCTAGGCACAGAAATTTCAGATTCGCACTGCAGTTGTTCCACTGTCACAAAAATTTATGGATTATAAAAAAAAAAAAAAACGTTGATTTTAAATCAGCGATATCTCCCCATCCGACTTTGATTCGATCGATTTTTTTCTTTTCATATTTGTATTTTTTTTCCCAAGACCCCCCAGATCTACAATGTGATTTCTGTAGAGTTTGCACCATGAAACATTTACAACGATCTTCGAATTCGTCGCCCCGAAAAAATGTCTACAAACATAGCTGATTTTTAAATCAGGATATCTCCCTCGTCCGGACTTGTTTGGCCAATTTTTTTTCAAATTGGGTATTTTTTTGAAAAAGAACCCAGATCTATGAATTAGATCTGAAAAAATTCTGCACCAAAACGTAATAGATCTATCTCAAAACTCGCCCGCCCCAAAAAAGTTTCCTGCAAAAATAAAAAATAAAAATCCACTTGCCCAAGAAAGTGCTCTAATACCACTTGTTAGGCCGATAGGCCTTTCCTTTGAAAGGGACCTTCGTCGTCCCTTTTGTTCTCCCGCTGACACGTGTCGTCGGCTCTCCTTCATCCTCGTGCTGACATCTGGCGGCGGGCTTTTGAGTTTTGGTATGACTTTCCTTCTTCTTCATGCTCCGTCGAGTTTTTCGCGTCGAGTTTTCCGGTTCTGGTCTGCTCCACGCACCGCCGGCCTCTTACTTGCTGCACGCACCGGGTTTTCCGGTTTCGGGTTTTTGCAGTTCTGTTGGATAAATCTCCACGCGCGTTGCAAATATGGTTATCCTAACCCGATACGATCGATCCTGCCGGTTGGCTGGAATGGGACGGAAACTTTGCCCTTCAAACGTTGTACTAAGGCGAGTATTTGAACACAGGCGCGGGGGCAGGAACATCAATACTCTCCGAATAACCCTAAGTTTCTCCATGGTGTGGGCAATTAAATGCTTTTCTGCACGATTACCTGTTTTGCTGTTTTCCCGGCAGTTTCTATGGATGAACTTACCCACACCAACTACCCACAGGCAGGATTAATCTCACACAGTAGCAGAGAACGAGCTGGAAACCCTGAGCCCGCCGCGCAGCTGTTAGGCCGATACTTCTTTGCCTCGATCGTCAATACCGGGAACTGCATCTCCAAAATCGTCCCCAAAGGACAAGGCTTCCAAGAGGCAGATACATACTCTAACAGTACAGGTATTGAACATGGACACATTCTACAGATAGCATTTGTTATGTAGGTTACGGAAAATATGTCCATGATTTTAATTTTGATTCATCTTTCAATTTTCTTCTCTCTTTTTGTTTCCAAAGTTTTGCAATTACCATTCCAGAATGGAATTTACAGGAATGGACGCTCATTTTTTTATTTTTTTTTTTCTGAAAATTTCTGCGAGACAGAACATACCATGGTAACTTGAATTTTGAAATTAACTTGAGAACCATTGAGGAGGGTTTAATCAATTGAATTAGGCCAAATAACCAGTGAAGAGGGTTTAAACCTTACATTTGTGACGCAGTGAGGGCCGAGAGGAAATTGTGTTTCTACTTTTAATCTGAGGACCAAGAGTTTACCAACAGGGTTGGGCCGTTGGCCAAGTTTACACCCAAGGGTTTTCTTTACACGCGGTGGTGAAGGAGACGAGTGGAGGGTTTACTTACACGCAGCGATGGAAAAATGCATGGCCATGGAGGATAGTCGAGCTCAAAAATGGGATATTTAAACCCACAGGTCCGCCCTTTTATTTATGCGCGGTCTAAGTACGTTACGTTTGGGTGGCTGAGCTCAAAAGTGGGAAATTTAAGCCCGCAGGTCAGCCCTTTTATTTAGGCGCGGTCTAACTATGTGTCGTTTCTTTGTTTTTTTATTGGGTTAGAATTCCGTCATTTAAAAAAAATTCTAAGAATGCCAGATCATGTAGATGGCACTCAAAAACTTTACTTTTAGGGCACTTATCAGAAAACTTTTAGGGCACTCATCAGATTAGATCAGGTAGAAAATCATCTAAAAATATGGAAAAAAAACAAAAACTTAATAAATTGGTCCAATTAAAAAATAAAAACTAATCAAACCTCAAACCAAACCTTAATTTTTTCGATTAAATTCATTGTCAAGTTCAAAATTGTTTTTAGATTTAGATATTAGATTTGTTTGTGTCCAAGAATTTTGTTTATTGAGATCTTTGTTGCTGAATAATCTTTTTACTGGTGCAGAGATAGGCCAAATATGTGATAAATCGGTAATTGAAAAGTTTATTGTCCAATTTATGCATATTTCTGGTAAATTTTAAAGCTTTTCTACCGCAGTTTGGCCTATATTTGTACCTGCATTAAACATATGATACCTATTAAATTTTACAAAACAGACTAAACTAATCAAAACCCCACTCAAATTCGACAAAAACATGTTTAAAGAATCACAACCTCATTAAATTGGTGTTCTTTTCTAGACCTGTTGGAGATACCTCTTAGAAGGTATGGCATTTTTTCTCTTACTTAGTTACTTATTTTTATTTTTGTTATCTGTTTATTAGGTTATCTGAGTTACTGGTAGTTATGAATATATAATTTGGAAATAGGATACGGCACGCAGGCAAATGAATAATGCATATTGCTTTACATTTAGCTCCCAACACTTCAATGCATATTGTTTTACATTGAGCTCCCAACACTTTATTTCATTCGTAACGTTAGGTTTATGGATAAAGATTTTATTTGTTTTGTTTTTGCTAGGGTAGTGCCGAGGTTACCAAAGTATGTGATATATTGGTGATTGAGATTTTTGTTTAGGAAGGAATTTGTTTGGGTGATGCAGAGATTGGCCTATTATGTCATAATTTGTTAAGTAAGGTCTTTGCTGATGAATAATTTTTAGGGGTAATGCAGCAATTGTGTTATAGTATGTGATAATTTGGTAATTGAAATTTTGTGAACCATTGTATTTGGGGAAATGTTGCAGAGATTGGTCAAGTCTGTGATGCATTAGTGATTGAGATTTTTGTAAGGAATACTTTTAGGTAGGGCAGAGATTGGCTAAGTATGTTTTAATTTGGTTATTGAAACCTTTGTTGCTAAGCAGGCTTTTCAAAGTAATGCGGACATTGGGCCAGTATGTATGTGATAAATGTGGTTTAGGCTAGCTAAGCCTAAATATAAATTCATGATGGTAAAAGCTCTGTTTTATTGTGATCATAAGTTATCCCTGAGATCTTATCGATTTTGAAGCTATCATTTCTTTAGCAACTTTCCTTGAAGCTTGTTGATGGTTTAGGCCCTTAGTGACCTTAGGTTATTCTATGATAAATTTCAATGCCATTTTTTAATGGTTGTAAAGACCGATATCTCTTACTTTTGAATCTGCACAAACCCCATATGGATCTCAGAAATCTATTTCTTTAGAAATCTCCATAAAAGTCTTACATCTCACAGTGCCTCTAGAACCATAATTTCTTGAGCTTATACTTGATGAAGTCAATTTTTAGAGAATGGTCTCTACAGTTTTACCCTTTGTAGCTTATTTGATTAGAACTAGTAGTATCTGAAAATGCAGTGTTGCTTTGAACATTGTGAATGGAAATTTATTCGAAGGGACCCTTTAAAGCTTGCTGATGGTTTATGCCCTTAGTGACCTTAGGTTATTCTATGATAAATTTCAATGCCATTTTTTAATGGTTGTAGGGACCGATATCTCTCACTTATGAATCTGCACAAACCCCATATGGATCTCGGAAATCTATTTCTTCGAAAATCTCCATAGAAGTCTTACATCTCACAGTGCCTCTGGAACCATAATTTCTTGAGCTTATACTTGATGAAGTCAATTTTTAGAGAATGGTCTCTACAGTTTTTCCCTTTGTAGCTTATTTGATTAGAACTAGCAGTATCTAAAAATGCAGTGTTGCTTTGAACATTGTGAATGGAAATTTATTCGAAGGGACCCTGCAAAGCTTGCTGATCGTTTAGGCCCTCTGTGACCTTAGGTTATTCTATGATAAATTTCAATGCCATTTTTTAATGGTTTTAGGGACCGATATCTCTCGCTTCTGAATCTGCACAATCCCCCAAAAACATCCCTTTACGCAGAGACAGGTTGCACCCCATTTTTAAAGTTCTTATGCGAGGGGGAAATGTTAAAATTTAAAGAACAGAACTGAAATTTATATGGATGGGATCCATACAGAAGGAAGAAAATCATGTGAAAATTAGAAAATCCGAAACTGAACCTCAAAAATGTCATCAGACCAGGAATTATCTTGTCAACCAGAACCCTGCCTCTGGAACTAAATTTATTGAGCTTATACTTGGTGAAGTCAATTTTTAGAGAATGGTCTCTACAATTTTTCCCTTTGTAGCTTATTTGATTAGAATTAGCAGTAGAATTGAAGGTAATCCATGCTCGAGGAATGCCTGTAGTTGAAGGAAAGATAATTTGCTTATTTTCCCAGATACATATGAGTGGCTTAACTTTTAAAAGGGAAGGTTAGAAACGAGGAAGTGATGAAGGGAAATACATTCGTCATGCAGACATTGTAAATATTAATCCAAAATGCCAACTTCTGCTGATGTTACAAGCCTTTCAAACTACAGTACTTAGCTTGTCAACCAGAACCCTGCAGACACAAATTACAAATCAACCAAATTTCAATAATATATCATGTCAATTGATAAAGTGCTGGGTGTGAGAAATTTGCAATGGAAGAGAAACTTTAATCTTCTTACTGAGAAATTTGCAATGGAAGAGAAACTTACCTTAATCTTCTTAGCAAAGGAATGGTAATTTGTATTTGACTCAAGTCAATGGAGGTGGTTATGATATCATGAAGGTGTTTGTAGGGACCGGCATCTCTCACTTCTGAATCCGCATTCACATCACATCTTCTTTGACTAGAATTTTGTGTTGTTGTGAAATTGATGCATTGCAGGTACTCCTATCACAGGAACAAGAAACCTCCTATTAATATTATGGAGACAGCCTTGACACCGAATGCCATTACTCTATTGTTGAATGGTTGCACTGATATTCAACCACTGCTTCAGATAATCGATGTTGGTTTTGTAACCTCATTAAAAACAACATCCTCTCACTTCCATATCACTCTATCTGATGGAACACATCAACATAAGACTTTGCTACCAGCCGCATATGGCCCACAGGTTGTATCTGGAGACATCCAAATTGGCTCGATAATTCTACTTAAAAAAGCAGCTTGCACAGTGCTCCAAAGCTCCTCGTAAGACCCGACATTTGAAATTATCCTCTTTTAATTTTTCCCTTCTAAATGCTTCTCGCATTTAAAGAAGGAAAATGGAATCTTCATTAATTCATTTCTCATTTGTTTACATAAGGTCCATCCGAGTTGTTGAGCTTGAAGTTGTGCTGCGCTCGGCAGCATTGACGAAGGACGCATCGACTCTACTACATGCACAAGCGAGTACATCCCAGTCTAGCTCCTCATCGGCTGAAGATACCTTGCCTGCTGTAGTTACTCCACCAACTACAGGAACAACTACAACAATTCCATTCACGGCACTTAGCCCTTACCGGAAATATTGGTCAATCCAAGGTAGGGCATCGGCAAAAACATCATTGAAGGCTTACACCAATGCACGCGGTTCAGGAAAAGTTTTTGGTTTTGACCTTATCAATCGTGATAGGGAGGAGATCCACCTTTCTGCATTTGCCGCACTGGCCGAATCTCTTTACAATCTAATTCAAGTTGGGAAGCTATACATTGTTTCAAATGGCACAGTGAAAGAAGCAAATCCAATCTACAACCACCTCAACAACAAATGGGAAATTTACTTGTTTGCTGCTTCCACTATCCATCCATGTCCCATAGATGATCCAATGTTCCCTTACCATAGCTTTCACTTCAAGACTATTGTTGAAGTAAAAAATACACCTCCAAATATGAATGTGGATGTCATTGGTGTTGTTACCTCCACTTCACCTGCATCAACAATTCGACGGAAAGATGGAAGTGAAACATTAAGGAAAACACTAATATTAAAAGACAAGTCGGGTTTTAGCATTGATGTAACATTATGGGGAGACCATTGTGACTATATAGGGCAGAACCTTTCTGAATTCTACTCTTTCGACTACCCACCAATCCTTGCAATCAAAGGAGGTCGGGTTTCTGCCTTTAATGGCACCACAATAGGGACGATACCAACAAGCACTCTCATAATAAATCCACAAGTTGAAGAAACTCAACAACTACATGCATGGTTCCGTGAAACAGGTTACAGCTCCTCTTCTCCATCTTTGAGTAGGAATTATGGTGTTGCTTCAAAACGTGCCCTACCACGGAAGACGCTTTCCGAAATTTCCAGCATGCAACTCTCCGATAAAGCAATCTGGGTTTCAGTTCGAGCAACAATTACTGCTCTTGATATGGACGAATTCTACTTTCTAGCATGTCCACTAGATTTCAATGGAAAACAATGCATGAAAAAGGTTGTGGAGCATTCTAACAATCTTTGGCATTGTAAAAAATGTAACGGTTCCTTCCCTGAATGTGACTACCGGTACAAACTTAAGATTGAACTGCATGACCACACCGGGACTCTGCAGAATGTCACAGTTTTCAATGATGCAGGAAACGAACTCATGGGCATCACAGCAAAAGACTTGTTCCTTCTTTCCATTGAACCAAGTGATATGCAAGAAATTTGTGGCCGAATCTCAGGACAGCGTTTCAAACTAACACTTTCCATTAAATCAGACTACTTCAACGGTGTTCAACACTTGCAAACAATATTGGTCAATTCAGAAGAAATTCAATATGCCTCTGCATGCAAGGAAGCACTCACTGAGATTCAAGGATTGTCCACTTCAAAACGACCTATTGTTCGCCGCCTGTGAATTGCTCTTTAAATCTCTTGGAACACGCCTACTTGTACATAAACAATCATTTCTTCACATCCCTTGTCTGATATTGTTGTAAATTACACACCCATGTTATTATGCTGCAAGCTGTAGCTTTCACTTCAAATACTCTCTTCTAGTTATTCCAAATTATGTATGTTTTCCGTTTACATTTTAATAATATACATAGTAGGCTTTGTAAAGAGTTACTACATATGTTTCTCATTCGTTGACTACATGCTATACATTGATCTCTTGCTAACTAATCTATTCATTCTATATCACTCGTATTTGCATGTTTTTCCTTCAATCTAATCTACCTACCTTCGCCGATGTTGAAATAAAAAATAGTAATTCTATGTTCAAATAAAAAAAAATTAATTATGATACTTGGATCATCCAGTCTTTCTCAGTTCTCGTATGAACTGCCACATATTTGGGTAGAAATATGAAGGGAACCATCTATCTTTTGTTGGGAGTTATGTGCTTTTTGTGACCCGTATATGCCCAAACAAGAAAAAACTGCAGAAACTTGAAAGCACGGCCCATGTTTCCTCCATGGTATAGCATTGTACAAATGTAACGATAACTTCCTATAATGTGACTACCAGTACAGACTTAAAATTGAACTACATGACCACAGCATGAATCTACAGAACGTCACAGTTTTCAAGGATGCAAGAAACGAGCTCATGGGCATCACGACAAACGACTTGTTCCTTCTTTCTATCGAACCAACGGTCTGCATTAAATTTGTGGCCGAATTTTAGAACGATGCTTCCAACTAACACTTTGCATTAAAGCATATTTTTTCCAACGGTATTCAACACTTGCAACTAATACTGCTCAAGTAAGAATAACTTCAAGTGTCTTCAAACACGACTTCTTGTACATAAACAAACATATCCGCACAACTCATTGTCTCATAGTGTTGTAAATTACACACCCATGTTATTACGACGCAAACTTCAACTTCACTTCAAATACTCTCTTCCAAACCTTCCGAAATACAAAAGTTTGCCATCTACAGTTTAATAATATAGGTATCAAAATTTGCAAAGAGTTACTAGATATGTTTCTCGTTCATTGTCTACATGCTATACAATGATCTCTTGCTTGCTAATCTATTTACTTTATCGTTCAAACATGCCAAACAAAAAAACAATTGAAGAAGAAGGAAGCAACATATTTTTTATCTTGCTTCTCTCCTTTCAATGTTAGACGCCAAAACAACTTACAATTTTATATCAATCCTAATTGCATGTTTTCCCTTCTACCTAGTCTACCTAGAAAAAAGTTATTTCTAATACTTGTACTACATTCTCCAAACATGCACTACTCATTATGCAAAACTAACAATATTTATTTGTACTTGTTTAGATATGCCAACAAACAATCAAGTTGCAGCGAAAAACGAGCGGCACCGTCTTCTTTATGCACAACAAAAGGATAGGATAAATGCACGACGTCGACTACTTTATGAAAATCGCAACAACCCTACTACTTCCTCTACATCCCTTCCCACCTCAAATGCACTCCCAACTATACAAACCAGCCCACCTCACATTCATCAATCCCAATATAACCCTCGCCTTACTAATGAACACCGTCGCTTTCGAGAAAGGATTGATGGACTTTCTAACTTGCATGTTTGCACAATATGCAAGGAAGCATACCCAGGAATGAAAACAAAGCTTTTCCATGGTAGACTCTCTTGTTTTCGTTGTGCGTCATCCAAATCAGCCAGTCGGTTTTCTGAACTAAACAACATGGACCCTGGAGAACAACCCTATGTCCTTCACCAGTTAACACAGGTTGAAGAAATGCTCATTGCACGTGTCAACCCCATTCTACAAGTCACTCATTCCCGTGGTGGTCAATACAAATATAGTGGCTATACAATTAGTTTTCCTCAAGACATCACCACTATTGCTAAATACTTACCCCGAATGCTCTCTGACTTAGACATCCTCATTGTCAAAAGGCAAACTCCATCTGAAAAAGCTTACGAATTCTTCGTTTGCAAATCCCACGTCCTTGCAGCCCTTGAATACAAAATAAAAAATGACCCTTACTACCATGATGTTCAATTCAATTCATCTGCACTTTCTGTGTTGCCAAATCACCCTACAGACATTTCTTCCCTTCTCAATAATGTAACCACGTCCTCTTTTGAACCCCATCAAAACACTACTGATTCTACATTTGATACTAATGTCATGCTACCTCCATCAAAAATCCAACCCTCTTCTTTTGTCCCAGTCCTCCCAAATTCATGCACTGAGCTCGAGCATATTCGTAACTATTTGCACTTGCCCCATTCAAATTCAACAAGCTCTATCGATTGGCCTCCAATATCTTTAACTGCTATAAATGAATACAACACCATCGGCCTCTTTGCCATGGCATTCCCCACACTCTTCCCTACAGGAAACACAATGATCATGCAACCAAGACTTACGAAAGTTGAGATGCATGAATATGCTTTACACTTGTTGCACTACCATGATAACCGCTTCGGCCAACACCCAAGATTCCGCTATTATCTTTATAACATTCTATTGCGCCACCGTAGCCAAGCAACAACTAATGTTTTCGTGAAAAAGTACATTGACAACAGCTTGCCAACAACGGTTTCAGATCTACGCCAGTGTCTGCATGCTTCTCCCGAATCAAAATTACCAGAGCAAATAATGCGGTTCGGTTCGGCCCTACGAGGAACACGGTCTTTCTGGAACAAACGTCGGTCTGAGCTGACTGACATGATCACGCAAATAGGAAGCCCAACCTTCTTCTTCACTCTCAGCGCAGCTGATACTAAATGGCATGACTTGCACGCAATTATGCCCAACAATGTTCCTTCCAATTCAGTCAACCCCTTCCAATGGAAAATTCAAAGCATAATTAAAAACCCACATCTAACAGCCCAATATATGCATTGCAGATTCACAATTTTCCTTGAAGAAATCCTACAAAAAGGCCTCCATGCAATCGACTACTGGTGCAGGTATTAATTAATATCCATTACCCTCTACATTAATTTTA
This sequence comes from Pinus taeda, assembly GCA_000404065.3. Lineage (NCBI taxonomy): Eukaryota > Viridiplantae > Streptophyta > Pinopsida > Pinales > Pinaceae > Pinus > Pinus taeda. The sequence goes on from APFE031216215.1 coordinate 24,066, forward strand.
TACATCGTACATATATGTATTTTCCATATGTAAACTTCATATTATTTTCAGATACGAATGGCAACATCGAGGATCCGCACACATTCATGGTTTCCTATGGCTACAAAATGCACCAGACATGGACACACTAGATTGGGACAATGCACTAGCAGTTGCTAATGCAAAGAAATATTTCGACCACTATGTAACTGCCTGGAATCCACGCCAAGCAGAACACCGAAATATTCCACTTCACCAATCAACAATTCATAACCCATGTCTTCTTGACATAGCATCAATATTCGCGTCCAATTAGTCTGAAGACTATGCAGAGCTCGTCAACTGCGTTCAACTTCATACAAAGTGTCATGAATCTTCTTGTCTTCGTAAGAAAGACAATGTACTTAGCTGCCGCTATGGAGTACCATGGGAGTTGAATTCCACTTCTTCACTTTTCATTGATGATAAAGGTCATAAAACCTACGTCCCTGCTCGCAATGATGAAAGGTTAAATATTCACAATGCCGACCTACTCTCTATTTGGAGAGCGAATGTTGATTGCCAACCAGTCCTTTCTCGCCATGCTGTGTTAAAATACATTTCAAAGTATGCAGCAAAAGCAGAAACAAGATCTGAAAGCTACCGTCAAATGTTATCACGGCTATCAGCAAGTGCACTTCCAGAAGCGCCTACTGTTGCTGTCATCCGAAAACTCCTTACAGAAACGATTGCCGATAGAGACATCGGTGCACAAGAAATATGCCATATGTTACAAAAGATACCTCTTTCTCTCTGCAGCCGTACCTTTCATTCTTTGAATGTCAACAGGGCTGTTTTCAGACGTGTTTCACAAGACAGTGACAATCCCAGATCAACACCAAACTTTATCGTTGCATATATGAACAGACCTGCCTCATTAGAATCACTGCCCCTCCTTGAAGCTGCACGCTCGTGGTCATATTCTGCCCAACGGAGGAATAACCAATGAAAACACATATTCCCCCCAATGATTGTACATGTCTTGCCCTATTACAATGTCATTCCTTCCTTTGTTAATCCTTCTTATGCCACCTTCTGCTGGAGTGAATTACTATTGTATTTCCCCTTCCGAACACTCGCTGATGACATTGGTTCAACTGATGCAGAAATTATCGCCCACTGGGAACAAATAAAGGGTACATATACACCATGGCATGTCCATCGAGAAATTGAACACCCACAAAGCCCACCTACTGAAGATCAAACTACTGCGAACACCCCTCCTGCTTCCATGCAAATGAATGAATGGCAAATCCTCTCTCAGCTGCACCCAGGTTACAATATTGCAATTGATGACCTTGACATGATTGGCTACCGCGACTTCGATGTCAACCACAATTGGTCACACAATATTATCCCTCCCCCCTTGCAAGAAACTGCCATCAATTTCATTGATTTCAACCACTCAGCCATTCAAAACCAACATCATTCTTTTTCCGACCTTCCCCATGATCACACATTATCCCCTACCCAAAATATAGCTTTTACCAATATATTTTCACACTTCAAAGCCCCTTCGCCAAAACCACCATGCAGAATCATCATACAAGGGACAGCTGGAACAGGAAAATCCCATTTGATTAAATGTCTGCAACAAGCATTTGTCGAAAACTCGCCAGCAAACAAAAACCCTTTATTGTTACTTGCACCAACCGGCGTTGCAGCCTTTAACATAAATGCCCTCACAATTCACTCTGCCCTTCGTATCCCTATCCAAACAATGCATCCTCTCGAAGGCCAACCACTCCTACAACTGCAAGAGCAACTTCATCATGTAGAATACATTCTCATTGATGAAATGAGTTTCATTGGTCCCAAAATGCTTTCTCGCATTGATGATCGTCTTAGAGAGGCATTTCCTCTTCATCGCAATGCACCCTTTGGTAACCGCTCAATTATCCTTGTCGGCGATCTAGGCCAGCTACCGCCTGTAAAAGACATTCCATTATATGCTGGGACGTCACGTGGCACTGCACTTTGGCGCAGCTTCGACATATTCATAACACTTTCGACCGTTTTCCGTCAACAAGGAACTAGCCCATCGCAAGTTGCTTTCCGGCAAATACTTGCAAATCTCCGGAATGGAATAGCTACACTTGAAGATTGGCAGCACCTAATGTCAAGAACAAGTTCATCTCTTACACATGAAGAAAAAAGCATATTTCAAGAATCCATGCACCTCTTTGCAACAAACAACTCAGCTGTCTTACATAATAAGATAATGCTAAAAAAATTAAACACCCCAGTGGCAGTCTGTTCTGCAGAACAACAAAGGCAGAAAACTCCTACTACAACAGAAGATGAACAACTACCTGCAAAAGTGCTCTTATGCAATCAACAAAAAGTTATGCTCACCAGCAACTTATGGGTACATGCAGGCCTCGTCAATGGCGCACTTGGGAAGGTCATCTCAATATTTTATTCAATTGATTCAAAGCCCCTAGAGTTACCATCCTTCGTGGTTGTTGAATTTAAGCAATACAAAGGAACACCATGGGACATTTCACACCCAACATATGTACCTATTTCTCCCATCACAAGGGGTACACGCCGTCAAATACCACTTCAGATGGCATGGGCTTTAACGATCCACAAGTCACAAGGAATGACATTAGACAAAGCAACAGTGGACATCGGCACCAGAGAACGCCAAGGGCTAATGTTCACTGCCATTTCAAGAGTGTGGTCATTGGCAGACATACACATCAATCTAGCATTCCCATTCTCACGCATTGCACAAATGCACAAGAATCCATATCTTCAACGTAGAATACAAGAAGAGTCATTGCTTGCATCAAAGTCTATTCAGAATAATACTCTTTAGCCATTCGTACAACCTGTCTTCCAAAATTAGACACATCGTAAACACCACTCACTCCATAACACTTTCACATACATTTGCTTGCTATTACATTTACTTTCATGTGCTTTTATACTTGTTGGAATCGTTTATTTTATATTATATACTCAACAAAATTGTCAAGCATATCGATTGCCACTTACAATGTTTCCTTTTTTGATGGCAACAGGTATGGATACAAGTTACCTACGACTGTTGTATGCATGTTGCGAAGAAATCCAGCAACAAGAACTAACCTTACAAGATATGCAGACAAGGATATTGCCACAGCAATCAATGCCGCTTTACCGTTTGCGCCCAGCAATAGAGTTGTTAAAGAGAATAAGAAAACTACTTAAGCTAACAATTCACATTTATGAAAGAGATGGACACAGGCAAATGCGGCGTCAACTACAAGAACAACTCGCACAATATGGCACCACAATAAACACTAATTGGTGTTGCCGATGCCATGGCCCATCATGCATATATGATTAGCTGCTTACACTCAATTACAACTAAATGTGATAGAATGCTTTTATTGTACATATGTTTAGAAGCCAACGAATACTTTCATTGTATTAATGTTTAGTTAGAAACTACCAAGCACATCTCCATGTGTAAACCATATGTTAAAGTGAAATCCAACAGTCATGCTCCTTGTGTTTTGTTCACTCATCAATGGTAAATGTTTCACTTGCTATCCAACAGCTTTTATGACTTCAAAGACATATCTTCGTGTTCTATTAAAGGTTTTCTATGGTATTGGTGTCCCTCTGCTTATTGTCATGCTTCCCTGTAGAATGTCTTCCTGATCTTTTCTATGTTCTGCAGACTTACCTAATATTTGCTTCCATTTACTACTAGAACAATGGTATTATATGGAGATTGTACTTCCAATTACCACCTGAACATCTTGGACAAGTGAATTTCTTTATTCTGAATCTCGATGTTTACAGATTATTATAATAATTAATTATACAGAAGGCAAATGGCTGGCATGCAGATCAAAAGACAAACTGCTTTGGCATACCCAAAAAACGCTGTCACTCTCATTTACATTTTACTTGGACTTATTGTTTGTTTGTGTCTGAAGAGCTCCTACAAAACTACCAAAATGTTTGTACTCTTAGAATTCGAATGCCCACCTCCTCAGACCTGAGTAACCTCTGCAATTTCATCACAAAGATCACTCAATATGACAAAGTGGCAAGTATACCAAACAGCATGACAGTCCTTGATGGTCAATGCTTCTTCAGATTTCCAAACCAAGATGGTGCTTCTAACGAGTTATGTTGAAGTTTCTAACCAGTTATGTTTACAAGTAATTGGCAAAAGAATGTTTTATGACTTGGTTTTTTCTTTCCCTAAGCTATAGCTTCATTCACTTTTTTTCCTAACAATCAGTATTTTTCTTAAGCCTTAGCTTCAATCCGGGTGCTTAGCTTCTTTGTTGAAATTACATGTGGCCTATTCTATTTATCTTGCTGATTACTCTAGACCTACCTACTGGTATATGTATTTGGACTTTTTGGAACCATTCTTATATTTGCACTGCAGGGGTAGGTGCTGTTATATATGTGGACTATCGTTTGCTGTGTTCAGGTGGTGGTTGATTTCACTGCTACGTGGTGTGGACCTTGTCAAATCATCAGTCCAGTGTTCGTGGAATTGTCGAAGAAATTCTCAGAAATATTTTTCTTGAAGGTCGATGTGGACGAATTGAGGGTACAATCATTTAATCGCTACCCTATAAAGTATTGGTTGGAACTTGGATAGATATTTGAAATAGAATATTTTTGTCTGTGATTTTCTCTTTCCCAAATTTGTTGTTCTCTTTCCTTTGGTAAGAGAATTCCATGACAGGAAGAAGGGAAACGAGGAATGATTATTTAAAACAAATCAGATGTGTTACCTGGCACGTTTGTTTTTAGTATTTCTAGGAGAATTTCATGACAAGTACGTAAATGAAAAATGAATCAGATGAATCAATATAGAGCAGAGTCCAGATTAATGAAAGCTTTTCTGAGTAATGCAGAGTCCAGATTAATGAAAACTTTTCTGACTATTGCAGAGTCGAGATTCATGAAAACTTTTATGATTTTCCAGGATGTAGCTCAAGAGTGGGACGTGCAGGCCATGCCTACATTTATCTTTATTAAGGATGGAAAGGCTGTGGATAAGTTCGTGGGTGCAAATAAGGCTGAACTTCAAAGAAAAGTAGCAGCTCTTGCTACACAAGAAACCCTTGTTACTCAAGCCTAGTGCTATTCTGATATGCTATATGTCAATATTCCTTATGAATTAAAATTAAAACTATTACCGGTGTGCATGTACTGCCCATGTTGAAATTGGGAAAATATTATATTGCCCTCTGTAATTACCAACGTATTGTACACATTAGTATTAGCTTTTTACACTCGTTATCGATATGGTGTTGAATATGATGAATGAGGATACTTGTTGACAGTGTTATTGCTTTCCTAATTATTACGTGTTTTGGAGTTTTTTTGGCGTTTGTATTCAGCTAAACATTGATAAATCCCTATTACCACAATCTGATCCTTAACATTGCTTCATTCCATGACAGCTTATTGTCCTTTATTGTTAATGTGATACCAACCATCTTCAGGTGGAAGATATATGCATAACATTCTTCAACAAAATCACCACGCAAACCCATGTCAAAAACTATTCTCTTGTAATTTATAGGCCCCAAAACTCCTCATAGATCAGTGAAACTGTAACTGAATTTGGCAATTCCAATTTAGTAATCCTATCGGCCTCTCTTTGTACCTTTTGGGACAATTGCTAGTTATATTGGAGTGATTAAAAAAGGTTCAAACGATCGATCAGTTGTTATTTTTTTAACCTAAGAGATTAACATGCCTAACGTATACCTTTGATATTTAAAAACCTCTGTATATTGCGATAGCGTTGAAAGCTGCTCTTCCCCCAATTTATATAAATAAGCCGATGCAGCCATATCGTCCACCTTCGCATTTAGTGAGAGGGAGAATAGGTCTGTCGTTAATTGAGACTGCGCCTCCTTCATGGCGGAGCCGAATCCAAATCCAACAGCCAGAGATGATGAACAGCATGTATTGTTTAACGCCACCCGCCATAAGCATGAGCTCTTGCTGTTTGAGGGTCTTCCGGCGTACACATGCAGCGGCTGCAAAGAATACGGAGCCAACAGGGGTTACAAGTGTAAGATTTCTTCTGGTTCGAAGTGTGAGAATTTCACTCTGCACGAGGTCTGCGCCGCCCTGCCTGACGCCATCCAACACCCGTTTCGCAGTGACGTGATCATCAAGTGCTCAGCTAACAAATTAACATAAATAGTTAAAGGAAAATTCAAACAAATGAATTCACATTCAACATATTCAAACAATCAAGTTCAGATTTGAATGAATAAACAACAACTGCAACCCGGGATCAAAATTGTTTTACGGAAGCCAAATTCATATGGGCTCTATTAGCCAATTAGCACTCTAATATAAATACAAGTCTAAGTTGGAGGATAAGATGAAAACCATAATGCTACAAAAATAGATCTAGAATTTCAAATCATGAGAACTGTGTCCCTCTGTGGTAAGGCCTACTACATGAACTTTTTCTCTAGGAATAATGAGTCAAATGAGGATCATAATCAACTGAAATATCTAGCAACATAACAATAAATGATCTTAGAGCTAAGAATGATAGCTCATCCATTGGTCCATCAGTCAATCCCCATTACAAGTTCTCCACCAGGGTCGATCTTGATGGGGATGCAAATCCTTTATGGGATGAGAATCCTAGGATCACCATTACCAACAAATCCTTATTGATTAATGCAGAGGAAATGAATTCCCTCATTGATTATTTTCCCCATTAGATAGAACTGGCAATAGAGATTCAAGAGTCGGTCGTTCACTATGAGCTATAGAATTTGGGGTCAGATTTGATTTCAAAAATTACTCTAGACTCCCTCACAAATCTCCTAGATCTAGACGAGAAGGTGGGGAAATGTGTAATGGTATACATGGAGGATAGTTGCTTAATGAATACCATAATACTATCACCAAGTACTCCATGTACGTGTGGGAGTTGTAGGAAGCACTAGATGAGATTTCTAAAAACATTTCATGTAGTTGCATACATCACATGCTTCATGTGGTTGGTTCTATATTACATGCAAGAGATTATCTGAACCTATGGCTACAAGAGTCCAACTTGCACAACTCCCAATGGAAAGTGCTTTAATATTGTTTCTCATATGCCACAACTCCTCATGGTTTTGATAACAGAATAAGAAAAACAAAGACAATATAGAGAGATAGAATAACTATGCAACTTCGAGCTTTTATTAATTGGAACACACATGTTGACATAATAGAGCCTTATTTTATGGCAATGGTATCAACATAGAAGATAATGATGATGTAGCTACACATTAATGCTATATACTAACAACATTAACTAATTTAATATAGAATAATGAATTAGAACAATACATCCCTCTAATTAACTCTAAAATCCTATTACTCGTAATTTTATGGATTCATTTTAAACAATAATTCTTTAAATTTTGGTAGTGAATATGTACTAAATGCTCATGAGTGAGATAGGAGTAGCTATCTCACCTCTCTACTTACTACATTAAAATTGTTTTCTACATTATGCAAAGAAATATATTTTCCTCTAAAACAATATATATTTGTTTAACATTTATATGGCAGTGCATAAAACACATTTTATTATCAATTTAAAGTACATAAATTATGTAGTGAATACTTGAGAGTGCTTAGTTTAAAGTACATGAATTGTCTAGTGAATACTTGAGAGTGCTTAATTTAAAGTACATAAATTGTGTAGTGAATAATTGAGAGTGCTTATTTCACACTCTCATTTTCTTAGTGTAGCTAATGCTCATGAGTGGCTATCTCATTGTTTCTTCTTCACTTTATTCAAATTACTTTCAAGGTTATGTAAAAATATCTATTTTCTTTTAAAAGCAACATATACTACAAAACTACATTTCTAATTTGTTTAGCATTTATCTAGTATTACATAAACCACATTTTATTCTCAATCTAAATTATATAAACATTATATATGTAGAATTATATTATTTGTAATATTTGTAATTATTATATTAATGCTTAATGCTGTAAATTTACATGAAATCTGTCATTGAATCATATTTATTGTTTGTAATTCCACTTGGAGTAAGTATTTAATTATGAAGATTTAAATTTTTTATAACAATATTTCATTTAATTTATTTCAAAATATAATTTATTTTTATTAATATTTTTTTATTTGATAGGTTAAATAATAATGTTTGCACAAAAGCTAAATCATAGTTAATTGAAATACTCTATTAATAGTGTTTACAGGAGATCTATTAAAACACTCCTCCATGATCAGCAACTCTGTTAACGCACTCCTTGATATGAAGTCATTATTAATCAAATAAATTTATTAATCTATTATTAATTCATTTTCTTACAAAGAAAAAAAAACCATACATATCTATATATATTTATTTTTGGGAATTAAATAAAATGTGAAAAGGCCTCTATAAGCCAAATAAGTTCTTTTAATAATAGTTAATCAATTTGAGGAAATAAAATATTTTGGACCATTCACTCATTTGAAGAAGATTTAAGAAGATTAGATTCCGTTGAAAAAGAGATTGATTTGATTTGATGTTTATGTTTATGTTGCGATTATGAATTCTAACTCGTTTATACTCTGCATCAACATAGACAACTCCAACTCCATTCCATGTTGACAAATGTTATTTTCATTTTAATTATGAAATATAGGGACTGTATGGGCTTAACCAGAAAGTTTAACAATGCGTAAATTTGAGTCCAGATGAGTCATTGAAGGGCTTAACAAGAAAGCCCTAACAACAGTATTTGATTATTACCTTTGTTGGTTAATCAAATAATCCAAAACCATAGTCTAATCAGATTGGAAGGTCATTGACAGGTTTGAAATAATCCAAATAATCTTCGCTAGGTCTTCAAATAATTCAACCCTATAAAATCAAATAAGGTTGAGAGGTCTTTCAATAATCTAAATCTACTTTAGTTTCAATAATAGGAATTTAGTTTCTCCTAGTTTAGTGTGTGGTTGAGAGAATCTCTCAACCACACTAGTGTACATCCAAGATAAAATCCCTATCTTGAGACTATTGATTGTATAAATATGTGTGTAATTTCCTCATTCACCTATAATAATATAGAATATATTGGTTGTGCTACTTTTATCTTGGTATCAGAGCCTGTGAGGGTTTGGCTCCTCCTGGGCTTGGCCCCTCCTGGGCTAAGGAAATAAAGAGTTTGTTTAATGTTTGGTTTTGTCTTGTCCATTTATTTAGGCCTGTTGGAGGAGCAATTCAGTTTCCCTGTTGTGAAGCAATTCGAGTCTGCCTATCTTGAACCAGCGAGATAGCAGTCGAAATTGCCACCTCCTCTGTTTCGTCGATCCCCCGCCCCTGTAAGTGGTAACCCTGTCTGTTTTTTTTCAGTGGCCTATACAGGTCCCTATCATCGGTTTTGGGGATTCGGTACGAGTTCATAGATAAGGCAATAGCTGCAGGATCAGGAGAGCGTTCATTTTTTTAGGGTAATTGAGAACGGTGGTAGTAAGGAAGCCTCATCCTCTTCGGCAACAATGGCTTTCCAAATTAATGGACTTTTGGTTTCTCAGCTTAATGTTTGCGCTTCTGGTATTCACTACAACATGTTTCTTGGTTTCTAAAAAGTTTGATTCTATGAAACAAATAAAGACAGTTGATGGGGACAATCTGAAACCCACCCCATGGCATGATTTTCCACTAAAAATATTTTCCCATTCTAGAAAATATGGGAGAGCTTCACAGATATTCCAATGTTCCTAATTGAGTTGCGCTTTGCCTTTGAGATTGATACCACTGAAGAGTGGAAGCTGACCGGATATGCACTGCGATCTGGTGTTTTGTGTCTTGATTGAGCTCTTCGTCATCTGCCATAGATGAGAATCTGGTGTGAATCTTATTTTGAGGTATGTGCTCGATTAATGGTGGACGAGGCCACCTGATCTGTGGAAGCAAGCTGCGACTATGACTAAACATGTCTGCGGATTTATTTTTCTATTTAACCAGACCTGCAATTGTGTTGAGCAAGCTCGACTCAGCTCAACGCAACTGAGATTGTCAGCTCAGCTCGTTGGCTTATGAAGATCGTGGTGACTCACTGGGTGTAATTCACTGCAAGTTTCGTGGGAGAAGTCGATCTCGGCAGATCTACCTCATCGGTCGTGTTGATATCACTACTGTTGGTTGTGTGAGTTTGGGAGAAGCAGTGATATATTTTTGGCCATTGAATTGAATGGCGAAGGATCTGCTATATTGTTTTGCAGGTGGGACCTGGCTGAGTATAGCGAAGGATTTTGTAGAGAATAATAGAGGATCTTGAATCCTTGTTTTTTGCAGACAAATATTAGTGGTGAAGAAGAGGGCTATCATGGGTTATACTAATCCCATATATCGGTCTGGAGGGATGTTGGACTATGTGGTCAAGCTTCTTGGAATAGTAGCCATGTTGAGTGTTGCAGTTGTGTGGATCGCGGGGCATTCCCTCGGGGCGGCCATGGTAATTCTCGTGAGCAGGCAGATGGTGGAGGAGGGGCATTTCATGGAAGCCCATCTCCTCAATCCGCCCTTCGTGTCGGCTCCTGTGGAAAGAATAAGGGACAAAAAGGTCAAGCGCGGTCTCCACATCGCAACCACCCTGGTGGTTGCCAGGTTGAACTTGGCGCTCAAGGACAAGTGCAACCTCTCAGAGTCCCACAATACCTTCTTCGCCCTGCACCCGTGGGTTCCCTGTCTCTATGTCAATCTGAGGGACGATTTATGTTCAGGTTATGTGGGGTATTTCGACAACCATCATACGATGCAGAAAATCGGTGTCGGAACTATTGCGAGCTTCACGATTGCATTATGTCCGTGTTTGGGCTGGAGTCGAAGGCACTGCATCTCATTCCCTCCGTGAGGCTTGTGGTTAGTTTGGTCCTGAATCTCAGGAGTGCACACAGGAAACCCATCTTGCCAATTGATGGTCCTGGTATGAAACCCATCTTTCTCGCTGGTTCTAGACCTAAAGTATCTCTGTGCTTGTCTCTCTCTAGATATGTGTGTATATAAAGTAATTGTTTTTTCTTTGGATCTTCGGGTACTGTTGGCTCTCCTATTGAATTGAGGCTATTGCGTAGAAAGGGGACTCTCCTCCTCCTTTTTTTTCTCGGCCTCCTCCTCTGCAAATATGTCGTCGTTGGCCGATATGCAAGATCTTCAATCTTTATTTCAGTAAGGCATTTCATATATGGAAGTTGACAAGGGGATTTGAAAATCTGAGCATTTGAGAGTGGCTTTCCATTTCAACTCATCTTGTTGATGACATAGTTAAAGGATCTGTTGCCCTCGGTTCGAAAGAGTTTCTTCCAGTTAGTAACTTTCCAACCTTGGGTGATTATTTTTTTTTGGGAATCGGCGATATTGAGTTGCTAGCACATTCGAATTGTTTTTCTTCAGTCTGCAATAATGTCTTCTAACTCTAGTCTAGTGCGCCTTCAAGTACCTGTTCTAGTTCCTGATAGAGTTTATGGTGAAGTAACTAGTATGTACAGAAGGGAAATGGGACTTCGGCGAATTTTTTGTGCAGACGGACTTTGTTTTGGGCACAGAAGTAAATAGGGATGATAGAGAACAAACAATCAAGAAGAAACTGCAGGTTGCTCTGTGTCTGCCAACTGAGCAGAGTGCACTCACGTTTGGAGATGTGGTGCTCGAACATGACTTTAATGAAGTGCAGAATGATTCCCCACTTTCGCTGACAAGAGGGCTCTACAGAACCTCGTCAACACCTTGCTTGTCACCATCAGGGCAAAGGAGAAAAGACCACAGTAAGCCTCTTGAGATTGTGGGTGGATCTCATGGATGTCCAAAGGTGAGGCAGTTGGTTAGAAAATGCATGAAAGCTTTGGATAATGGGATTGAACCAACCCCTGCTGGTGCTAGAAGGAGGGCAAGAGTTGATATATCTCGCTGTTTGGTATTAGAAAAACGAAGGGCTTCTTATGATTTTCCTTGTATATGGATTTCTCATGGTAGAGAAAGTATGGGCGGAGGATTACTTTTACTTGGAAAAGTGCTATGGAAGCCATCAGTTTGAAATGAGGGCCGGTTAACATGGTCATGGATGAGCCATAACAGTTGGGTTCGAGTTTCTTTGGTAATATTCTGCCACTGCAACGGTAAAATATGGTATTTATAAATGTTTTGGAATTATAAGCATTGAGCTTAGCTAAATCAATGGTGTGGTTGTGTTAGAATTAGCTACTCTAACAAATCATGCAGGTAAATCCAAGACAATTAAATTAGAAGATGATGCAAATGTACTATGTGGTAGGTAATAAGGTTGAATTGCACCAAATATTAATTTTGTGCAACAGTGACAACAGAGGAGCAATGGCCACCGGTTATGGTGGACAACAAAGTAGATGTTTGTTTGAGTTAGTGTGGTTTGTGGGATAGACTCCCTAACATGTTGTAATAGTCATTGTATGTACCCAGAAATTCCAAATGTTGAAGTATGGAATGTAAGCCTTGTAAAGGCATTTGAAAGTTCGTGGTGATCTTAAAACCACTTTGTAATGGTTTATGGTCAGCCTGAAACCATATTTTGTCACTGTAAAGTGATGGTGAGCCAAAAATCACATATAGAGTCTTAGTGGCTACAGGATTTGCCCGGAGGTTGCACATTTAAGTTCCGGATTTGCCCGGTGGTGGTAGATCGGACTTGCCCGGTGGTGGCATATTGAAGTTGGCGGATTTGCCCGGTGGTGATAGATCGGACTTTCCTGGTGGTGGCATATTGAAGTTGGCGGATTTTCCTAGTGGTGGTAGATCGGACTTGCCCGGTGGTGGCATGTTGAAGTTGGCGGATTTGCCCAGTGGTGGTAGATCGGACTTGCCCGATGGTGGCATATTCCCTAAGTGGCTAACGTGTACATGACATCTTTGTGCTCGTAGGAGCAGGTGGATTGCAGTAACACGTAGCTCACGGTCTTAGATATTAGTGTGTTTGAGCATAAGAGAGTTGGTGCACTTTTCTATCTAACAGTTGCGTCGAAAGGTGCAATCAGCGCAACTGTTTGCGATTGTTATTTGGACATGCATATTTGGCTTAGAAAGGCACTGATCTCTCTTTGTTTTTTGGAAGTTCTGTACATGCAATTCGCCTGATGGTGGTGAATTTGACTATCATGAAAAGTAGTCATTAAGGGGGGGAGTTGGAAATAATTAATTCCTACTTGTCTATGGTTGTAATTCTCTATTTGAGGAGTTTGTTCATATATAATAGGAATTTAGTTTCTCCTAGTTTAGTGTGTGATTGAGAGAATCTCTCAACCACACTAGTGTACGTCCAAGATAGAATCCCTATCTTGAGACTATTGATTGTATAAATATGTGTGTAATTTCCTCATTCACATATAATAATATAGAATATATTGGTTGTGCTACTTTTATCTTATTAAGTCTTCAATTAATCCAAATTTATCAAATTCGATGGTGAAATAAAATATTATGTTACCACGAAGATAAAATAATAAACGTTTTTAATGAGAATAAATATTTTAGTATTTTTAAGTCAATGATCTAATTAACACACTAAAAGAAAACGGAGTTGTATTTAGTGCGATATTTTGGATTTTTTAGTGTCCAAATCAGTGGAAACAATTTAGCTGAAATCTTGATTTGTGTTATTTAAATTGGGTTTTTGACTTTATATATGAATTAAGCACCCTGGAAAATCTTTAGGGCACTTCTATTGTGAAGGGGTTACCCATCAAACTTGTGATTTCAATAAATTCTGTTGGATTTTAGAAAAATTAGACCAAAAAAACTCCAAAAAATACTCGAAATAAAAATAGTGTGTATTGGAGATTTTTCTGGCATAGTCTCTGGATAATATGAAAGACAATTTGAATTTTCCAACATTAGTCTGTAGTCTGTATCATCTATCGTGCTCTATGTCATTATGGTGTTGGTGTATTAAATTGGATAGTGAGTCGGTGAGATTATCCCACCTGTGGATCTCTCAATGTACAAGACTTTCATTTACAAGAGGTCTGTTTTCATGTTTTGGTCTACATAATATATTTTTTATGTTGTTTTTCTACTGTGTACCTCCCTCGGTCATTCTCCATGCTTTATTGTGACAGTCCATTACTCTACATTCTCTAGGCCTGGTGTTGGATTGACATCATGCTGGTGGTTGTTGGTGCTCTATTTTCTTTGCTCATCATTTATGATCATTGAGGTGGTATGCTAAGTATCAATGGCATACATTTAATTTTAAGATGTTGCGGTTGTCCTTCTTCGTATATCTCAAGGTCTATTTACTGGAGAGATGGCATTTTTTTCGTGGGATTTGACGTCAAGTTCCTTTTTCCATTTCTAGCACTTTGAAAGGTGGTCTTCCCTATTATTATATTCACCGGTGGTTGATTATGTCATCCATCGAGGGGTCTGGTGGGGTGGGAGCGGCCTTGGGCGACTCACTAGATGTAAATGTTTCCCTCCAAGAGGCATTTATTCATGCCACGATGGCAGCGAACGGGTCATAGCCCTATCAAACCGACACACATGTAGGAGACTCTTGTCGATGCTCCCCACATGGACTAGGATGTCGGGACACACGTCACACATGCGGTTTCAAATTTACACTTGGGATTTCGAAAGGCTTCATCAGAATCCCACGGTCGTTGGCATAAACCAATTCGTTGCATGGAAAAGCCATTACTCTTAAGCTTCGAGCACGACGTTTTATGGAACAGGGTCACTAGTTTACAAAACAGAGCTCTTGTGGGGCTGATGACACTGTTCAGATACCAGAGATATGGACATGGAGGGATGTGTTGCTACTCAATGGACTCCCCTTCTGGGTTATAATGCCAAGGGCAGTCGACTTCTTAACCATTGTTTCTTTTTTCACTTCTTACACTGGGAAAATGTTGAGCGTATTTTGGTGTGCCCCTCATTTCGCGGATGGGGCTTTATTGAACTCTGAAAATGATATGGCAGATTTAACCCTTTGTTGGACACGCCCAAGAATAAGTTGCTTTGGGTTAAATTGTCGTGCCCCCCTGAAATATTGGGCGCGACAAGATCTGATGGCTATTGAGGATTCGGTCGGGTGTTTCTCTTATATGGAACCCTGCATTTTGGGGGCACATGATAAGTGTGTCACATGGATTCTGGTTGAAGTAAATTTCTTCGGTGGTCTTCCTTAAAATATCATACTTAGATGGGACTCTCGGCACATCTGTCAGCGGATTGACTATTGGGGGTATACCCCTTCGGTGTTTACTCTGCCACTGCATGGGGCATTTGTTGGACCAATACTCGCCTTGCTTCCCTCATCGACACTCATTTAAGGGTACAAATAATAAGCCTTCCACTGGTCTGTAATTGGAGTGGGAAATAGGTAGCTCTATCTCCTCTGAAAACTCATATTTGCAAAATGATACTTTATCCACTGAACATCTCTCCCCCTCCCCATCGTCGCCTCAACACCCATTGTCGTAATATATTATGGATCCTCTGAATCCTTTTACCCGAGGTTCCTCTCTCCCCGATGATCCTCCCACATCCTCACATGACATTCCCTCTCAGTCTCCCCATCCACCATTAACCACTCATAACTTTGAATCATTGGAATTTAATTCCAACTGCATCACATAAATGCTGAACAAAGATCTGATTTCAGCAGTTATTCCGAAGCAACAAAGTCTTCTGATATTTTTGCACTTTAAATGAGCATTAAATGTGCAGAAATTAATTCCCCTGCAACCGACTTGTTTTCAAGTGAGAAAGTCATCACCGCCTCTTCTGTAATAAATACACAGATAAGCGTTAGCAGATATTTTGCTTAGTTTATAATTTAACTCAAATATTTATTTTTCCTATAAATATAAACGCACAACAGTTCTGTTTTCTGTGTGAGTGCAAGAGATTTCTGAACAGCAGTTCTCTTTTTGTACTCTGAGAGAAAAAAGAGAAGGTTAGAAGACTGAATAGAGTCTCTTCTGTAAATGCACAGCAGTGCTGAACCTGCGATTTTCTGAGATAGAGAAAATTGATTTCTGGAACTGAAGTGTTCCTCTTGTAAAAGTTAAGTTTTTTGTATCAGCTTGTTTATTGTTTATGAATACAAGTTTACTGTTTTGCTGATTTTTTGTTGCTGTTACACCAAGTGTCAAAAACACTTTGATTTTACTCTGTAAGTCTATTAGTGATTTGACGCCACTTGTTTTAGTTGCTGTTACACCAAGTGTCAATTGTCTCACTGTAAGTCTATTAGTGATTTTGACGCCCACTATCTTTAGTTGCTGTAACACCAAAGCGTCAAATTTCTTCAAGCGACTTAGCGTCAAAAACGTGTTGCCGTTACACCAAGTGACTTGACGTCACAAATCACGTTGTTGCAACACCAAATCCTATTGTTGCAACACCGAATCATGTTGTTGCAACACCAAACCCTGTTGCTGCAACACCAAATCCCGTTTCTGTAACACCAAATCCTGTTGCTGCAACACCAAGTCCAGAAAACGAAATTATCAGTTTTTTGTGCAGAAACAGAGCATTTTTGTGTTGTTTGTTTGTTAAGGAATTAAGCAGAAAATTCCAACATGAATCCATTTCATCTATTCTATCCCTTCTTCTCATCCCTGCGGACCTTGTGGTCCCTCTGCCTTATGACCCTTCCTGAGCAATGCCTTCGTCCCATGACCCTCCTCCCACTACATTTGAACTCAACCCTCCTCCCCCTCAGGGGATCCTCAATCTATTTCTTCCCCTCACAACTCTATCAATACCAACGTTGAATTCCTTCTATTGAACCCCACCATGGATCTCTCATCTCCCATAGTACATAAGAGGAAGGACCTAGTTTCCTCACTTTTTATCAACCAAAATTCAGCACACAATATCAAAACTCGAGGGTGTGGTAAGCGTGGCCTTCACCATCGGCGAAACACCTCAAGAAAGATATTGCTTGGCAATTTCTCTACGCTACATGATGTTCTAATTATTGAATCTTATGCGTCTGAGGTCCTTATAGAAAACAAACCCCTGGGCACGATTAAAAATTGAACATTATCTCTTTTAATTTGCATGGGTTATGGGATGCTACAAAAAATTATCCCTTCAACATCTGATTTCTACTTACTGCCTAATTAGGATTCTTATTTAGGAGAGTATGTCTGATTTTCCTCGTGCCATCTCTTATTTTCATTCTATTGTTCTTACTTAACCTATAGTGGTAGTAGATTCATGTGATCTATCTGGGGGACTTACTGCTCTATGGGATCCTTTCTGGGCTAACTTTAAAGAACACAAATTCTTTGTCCGGATATTAATTTTGAGACATTTCAGTGGCATGGTAGAGAGGATCCACATATGTAATATTTATGCACCCTACAAGAATCGACAGTTGTTGTGGGACCGGATGCAAGCTTATGATATTTTGAAGTTCAACTCACTAATTATCGAAGGGGATTTCAATGCCACTTTAAACCACTCAGAGGTGTCCGGTGCGAGTAGTTGTGCAGATCCTACCTCTTCTGACTCCATATTATTTTTTATAGAACCACCTATATGATATCTCTACTGACCATGTGATACCGACATGACGGAATGGTAGAAGCGGTGATAACTACATTAGGAAGTTTCTTGATAGATTTATGGTACACCACAACCTTTTCAAAGTTCTGGTAAATCTTCGATCTCAAATAGAACAGAGACTATTGTCAGATCACTGCCCCATTTTTCTACAATGGACGACAAAGCTAGCCAAAAAAGGGATTCCATTCAAATTCAATTGGACATGGCTACAAGATTCATCTTTCAACAACATGGTCTCAAATTTTTGGCACTCAGTTGATTATCCAAGTTGTGTGTTAGCCATGGGAAACTTCTCTCATATACTATCCCTTCTAAAAAGTCAGGTTAGGATGTGCGAGAATGAAAAAAAGGCGTCTTTATTGACGAAGCTATGATATATCCAGGCTGAAATTCGTGTTCTTGGGGAACACCTTGCAACTAAATCACCATTATCTCACATCATGGGCTGGCTAAAGCACTTGGAGTGTCACACCCCCAAGCCAGCGATAGTCTTCCAACCGTGCTAGCGAGGTGCGACACCACCTAACACTTTCTTTTCACCAGTACTTATGTTCGTGCACTACGCCTCACCACTTATCCTACTTAGTTTGTGTTTCGAAATCAAGTAATTATTAATGTTTCCTTTATACCAATGAACACCCATAAACATTCATTAACATCAGCAATTATAAATGAAGAACACAATTGTACAGTATAAAGGGAGGGGAAACTCCCTGAATAATGAGTCTGCTTGAATAATATATTATATAGTCTTTTACAAGTTACAAGTTTTACAAGTATACTTGGAAACACCAAGTTTCATACTTAGCCAATTTTACAACTTTGTCACACCTCCATGCAACAACCAAGATTTCCTTGCCCAAGGTGGGTGGATGCGCCCTCACACAAGCTGCCTTCCACACTTCACAACCAAACCTTGTCTTCGTGCACGACAGGCGGGTGACTCCACCAAGTCACAAAGGCACCCCCTTCGCACAACTGGCTTCACCAAAGGTCTCACTGTGCACACTTGCACAATGGGTGGTGTCACAGCCCCAATTCTTTTTTCATTAAATTGACCGGGTGCGGCACCACCTAAGTAATTAACATCTTCCATTGTTAGCTTACTTTACGAACTACACCTTAATTTTCATCATTAAACACGAATAACATATTAATGTGCGGAAACCATTAATATTAAACATCAGCAATATAGAACAACAAGAGAATGACAACACATGTAAAATCAATCTTTTATTATATGAGAGAATTTTTGTACAATGACCGGAAGTATAACTCGACCGGCATTACAACATGGTTGGGTGCCCACCCGTGCAAGACCGCACGGTGGTCTCACTGCAGCTCACCAAAATATACAACAAGTTTCCTTTGCCAAGTCAAGCGGGCGTGCCCGTGCACGACCCACCGCCCAACTTACAACCCAAAACTTGTTTCAATGCTTCGGTGGGCGGGCACCTTAGAACGCCCTCCACTCACGCCTCAGTCGTCCACCACACCGTGCAAGAGCTTCATGTAGGCTTGCCCGGCAAGTGAGCACATAGACTTGCACCATTTCCGCGACTCCTACTACTTTACCTCGCACCTTTAGCTCATTGATTGAATAGCGAATGCTTGGTGATGAAATGCCACACTTCATCGCACAGTTTATACACCTTCTACCACATGGAGTCATGCCTCAGCGAACTCTCCATTTTTCCACCAACCCCGCACGTTCATCAAACATCTTGTGCCTTTTTTGGGTCAGCCCACTCATGGCGCAACACCGCCCTATAGTTCACCTTTGTGTCTGCCTTACGCCTCTTGGTCGGATCGTGGATGAGCTCCCCCAACTTGGCCCTATAAACTACAGAGCACCAACTTGTCCATATAGCAAGATATCATGCCCTTGGTCACTCCTCGCAGTTCCGTCATGACTTAGTCAATTTTGTATGGTGGTGGAGCGCGTGCCCTATCGCCTATCAACCGCAGGGCGTTACTTCCTCCCCCACTCGAAATCATTGTCGCCCTCAACAATCCCGACTACTTCAATATCTTCCATTGATACTTCGCAATATTCTTCTTCCATCTCCAAAGTGAGTCCTCTGATTCCTAGCTTTCCTCCTCTGGTGCATTCTTCCATCTGACAAGATACTCCCGTTTCATGTAGCAACCAATCCTTGTAGTTCTGTAGCTGAAAATATTATCCAACTCCAGTCCTGGCTTGTCCACAATCCCGCTAGTCCTCTCAGTAATTCACCTCTCTCTGGATGATCAGTATCAAGTCTGCATCTCTTCAACTGACTCATGTGAAAAACCGAATGCTTCATGTGCATATGGTGCGAAAGCTCCAGCTCATAAGCAACTTCCCCTACTCTCTTCTTCACTCCGAATGGTCCCTCATACTTCCGTGTCAATTTGCTTGTAGTCCCCTTGGCTGGCTGAAACTATTCCCTGGTAATCGTGAGAAACACCATATCTCCCACACTAAAGTGTGCATCCCATCTTCCACGATCAACCCATTTCTTCATTCTCCTTGCAGCTTCATGAAAGTGCAACCATGCCAACTCCAAGGTCTCATCCCAAGCCTTCATGAACTTCTTTGCATGAGGACTCCTCAAAAAACCTCCTGTTACTATTGTATGCAGTGCAACCGGCATCTGTCCATTCACCAACTTAAATGGACTATACCCTATCGCAGAACTCTTTTGAATATTGTAGCTGAACTGAGCAATATCTAAGAGTTCAGGCCAATTTTTATGATCAGCCATCACATATTGTCTCAAGTAATCTTCCAGCAATGCGTTGATCCTCTCAGTCTACCCATCTGTCTGTAGATGGTAACTCGAACTCATCAACAACTCTGTCCCGACTAACCTGAACAATGTGGTCCAAAAGCTGCCTATAAAACACAGATCTCTATCCGACATGATGCTTAATGGCATCCCCCAATACTTCACTATGTTCTTAAAGAAAAACTTCGTAGTCCACTCAGCTCCACATGGCATCTTTGTAAGAACAAAGATAGCATAACTGGAAAAGCAATCAACCATGACCATAATCCCATTATACCCATGAACGTGTAGTAACTGAGAAATGAAGTCCATCAAGACACTCATCCATGGCCTCTCAGGAATCAGTAAAGGCTGCGACAGTCCTCCTTATCTCTAATTGTCTGATTTGTCCTGCTAACAAATGATGAACGTATGTACATACTTCACTACATCCTCTCGCATCTTCTCCCAAAAGAAACCTCTCTCCAACAATGCCAAAGAACGACATTGCTCTGGGTGGCCAGCCCACAGTGAGTCGTGGCACTCCTTCAAAAGGTGTCTCATGAGTCCAGATGACTTTGGAACATAGAGTCGGTTTCTAAAGAACAAGAACCTGTCCCGTAGAAAGAATTTTTGTGCCTTCCCCTCCTTTATCTGCTTCACTATATTCTGCGCCAAAGTATCAGTTTCAACACTTTACTTGAGCTTATTCTGCATCTCTTCTGACATCTGAATTCGACTCCTACTCCTCTCTCCCTGGTCTTCACCTTCCAATGCTGCAAGTTGTCCCTTCCTGCTAAGGGCATCTGCTACCGCATTATGTCTTCCCGGTCTATACTCGATAGTCATGTCGAATTATGCCAGGAAGTCTTGCCAACGAGCTTGCTTCACAGAAATCTTCGGTTGTGATGCAAAATAACTTGCTGCAATGTTGTCAGTCTTGACAACAAATGGCTTCCCAATTAGGTAATGCCTCCACACATGAAGACAGTGAATGATTACAGTCATCTCCTCCTCATGGACTGGATACCTTCGTTCTCTATCCTGCAACTTCTGACTCTCATACGCCACTGGATTCCCATCCTGCATAAGAACCCCTCCTATGGAAAAATCCAAAGCATTAGTGTGTACCTCAAACAGTCTCTCAAAGTTAGGCAACTTTAGTATCGGTGCTGTAACCATCCTCCTCTTAAGGTCATCAAATTCCTTCTGACATTTATCGATCCAACTCCACCTCTTGTATTTCTTCAATAGGTCTATCAGTGCTAATGTTATTTTGGAGTACCCCTCTACAAACTTCCGTTGGTAGTTGGTCATGCCCAAAAACACTCTCATCTCATGGACATTCTTCGGTTCAACCCAGTCCTCGATCGCCTTCACTCTGCTCAGCTCCATCTGTATGTACCCTTGACCAACAATACGCCCAAGGAATGGAATCTTG
Source organism: Pinus taeda (assembly GCA_000404065.3). Taxonomy (NCBI): domain Eukaryota; kingdom Viridiplantae; phylum Streptophyta; class Pinopsida; order Pinales; family Pinaceae; genus Pinus; species Pinus taeda. Next base: position 45,839 of record APFE031216215.1, read on the forward strand.
TTCTGAGCGAACACACACTTAGGCTTCTTCAAGAACAACTGATTTTCCCTCAGTGCCTCGAACACCATTTCCAAGTGCTTCTATGATCCTCCATGTTGTCACTGTACACCACTATATCATCCAAGTACACTACTATGAACGAATCCAAGTATGGTTGTAGGACATCATTCATCAAGGTGAAAAATGTAGCAGGAGCATTACACAACCCAAATGGCATAACAAGGAACTCAAAGCTACCATACCTTGTTACTATCGCGGTCTTCTTCTCGTCTCCTTCAGCTATCTGCACCTAATAATACCCATGCCTCAAGTCCAGCTTGGAAAACACTCGGGCTTTCACAAGCTTGTCAAAGTAATCAGTAGCCAATGGCAAAGGATACTTGTTCCTTACCGCCTGCTTATTCAGTGCACGATAATCACAGTACATCCATAGCTCATTCGAATCCTTCTTCCGCTGGAACAATACCGGAGCTCCATAGGGGTACCTTGAAGGTTTGATGAAACCTGCATCAGCTAACTGCTTTAGCTGTCATTTCAATTCCTCCAACTTAGGTCCTGACAACCGATAAGGTGCTTTAGCCGGGGGTTGCTTTCCTGGCTCAAGCTCAATGCTATGGTCCACTGCACACCTTGGTGGAAGCTTCTTTGATAGCTCATCAGGCATCAAATCCACATATTTTGTCAACACCTTATAAATTTCAGCTGGAATAGGCGTCCCCACTCCATCACCTTCGACTCCCTTGAACATCACCACATATGTATCCATATCTAACTCCTTCATAGCCTTCTCCAAACTTAGTGCAGAAACATGTTGCACCTTGACTTCCCTCCTTTGCCTATGAGTGGGCAAAGTCCAAGTTTGTGACTGTCCAACCAGTACCACCTCATCACAAAGGGGGACAACAATAGCTCTATTGCCCTTCAAAAAATCTTGTCTGAGTATCATATCAAAGTCATTCATTGCCATCACTGTGAAGTCCAACTGACCCTTCCAGTATTTTATCTGCACAGGGACTTCGTGTGCCAAACCCACCACTTTAGCATTAGAGTTCACTGCCTTGACTTCCACATTCGAGGGGAAGATCATTAGTCCAACCTCTTTTGACAACTGTGTCGTCATGAAGTTATGAGTGGCCCTCATGTCCACTAGAGCTTGAATGGTCTTGCCATGAACCATCAAGTCCACGAAACCCAAATTCTTCATCCACGATTTCTCCATAACTTTTCCCTACATACATGTATGTTCTCTCCGTTCATCATCAAGCAACGGCTTCACCACCTGTGAACCTGCACTGATACCACCTATCACGCCCCCGATTCTTTTTTCATTAAATTGGCCGAGTGTGGCACCGCCTAAGTAATTAACATCTTCCATTGTTAGCTTACTTTAAGAACTACGCCTTAACATTCATCATTAAACATGAATAACATATTAATGTGCGGAAACCATTAATATTAAACATCAACAATATAGAATGACAAGAGAACAATAACACATGTAAAATAAATCTTTTATTATATGAGAGACTTTTTGTACAATGACCGGGAGTATAACTCGACCGGCGTTACAACATGGTTGGGCACCCACCCGTGTACGACTGCATGGTGGTCTCACCACAACTCACCCAAATATACAACAAATCTCCTTTGCAAAATCAAGGGGGCATGTCCGTGCACGGCCCACTGCCCAACTTACAACCCAAAACTCGTTTCAATGCTTCGGCAGGTGGGCGCCTTAGAACACCCTCCACCCACGCCTCAACCATCCACCACACTATGCAAGAGCTTCATGTAGGCTTGCCCGGCAGAAGGCGCATAGACTTGTGCCTTTGCCGCGGCTCCTACTCCTTTACCTCGCACCTCTAGCTTGTTGATTGAGGAGCGAACGCTTGGTGATGAAATTTCACCCTTCATCGCATAGTTTATATGCCTTCTACTGCATGAAGTCATGCTTTGGCCGACTCTCCATTATTCCAACAACCATGCGCATTCATCAAACATCTTGTGCCTTTGTGGGGTTAGCCCACCCATGGCATGGGATCATCCCATAGTTCACCTTTGTGTCTGCCTTATGCCTCTTGGTCGGCTCGTGGACGAGCTCCCCCAACTTGCCCCTATAAATTACCGAGCACCAACTTGTCCATATAACAAGATATCATGCCCTTGGTCACTCCTCGTGGTTCTGTCATGACTTAGTCGATTTCATATGGTGGTGGAGCACACGCTCGGTCACCTGTCAACCATAGGGCATTACAGGCAGGTGCTCACTCGAGCTACCTAAGAACATGTGCCAAGTCATCGCACAAACCAGGTGCCCACGCCTTCGTTCAACCGTCGAGCGCTCCTTTGCACAATCAGGCACCACACCCGTGCACGCCCTTCTCCAACTAGCAGGCGACCTCTACCCATGCCCTCACCCAAAACCACAATACGCGCTATCTCCATGTGGCCTTGCCCAAGAGTGGGCACATCACCCAAATCTATGCATTTCCCTTTTTTGTTGCCTCCACACTAGATCTACACCTTCTCTTCACATGATGAGCGAGTTCGTTGATTGAGCAGTGATGCAAATGACCTCCACGCATCACCAATATATGCGAGTGGCAGGGTAGTTTCGTAGCTACCCAGATGACCTGCCCACGCCCTCAACTCCATCACAAACACTTCTAAAACTCTTGTCGGCCATCATCCAAATGCCCACAAGTGTAGTCGGCCTTGCTACGTTTGTAGGTTGGCTCCATGGGTGATCAACCAAGCTCCCACGCCTATATAAAACCACCGCTCAACTCCTATTCACTTCGCATTATAACATAACGCCTTCGCATGCTAAGTCAAGCTCACACTTTCTTCGTTCAACATCGCACTTCATGCCAGAGCGTGTGTCAAGGACTGCAGGTCCTTACGTCCTCCTCCACCTGAAGTCGTTGTCGTCCTTGACAACATACCATCTTGATAGCCATCCACCAAGATCATCATCAATATCTGTCTCATCCTCGGTCCATGATGTCAACTCATCCACATACTGCAAACATCCATGCAACATATGAAGAACTTCCATCTCCATCATGTGTCGTCCCATCTTGTGAACTGTCCTCCTTGTCTGCCTGATGTCAACATCTCTTTGTGCACTTTTGGACCCCATGTTTGAACTACTTTGGTAGCTAATCCAACTATCACGCACAAGCCATGAGAGTGAACATCCTTATGCCTTCACCAGTCCATCTCAGGTTCTGCCACATCCTGGACTCACCAAGAATCTCACCCATGCTCAAGTCCATAGAAACTCCATCCCATCTGCAACATGTCATGATGCTTGGTGCCAAGCCATCCCTGCACCATATGTCATACCTGCTCAACCTATTTCAAGGACTCACCCCCATGAGTAGCTAACAATGAGCCCCATCTTCTTTCCCTTCTAAGAAGATGTGGAGGGAGTAGAGCTTGAAGGCTCACCCTCACTAATCATCTCAATCCATCAGTCAAGATCTTCTATCTCCATCCTCCTTAGATAAGTGACCCAATCCTCCTCTTGGACATTCAGCCTCATATAAGCCTCATCATCATCATCATCCTCGACCACTTCTAGCCTTCTTTACAAATCCAAGATACTATCTGAAAGTGTCCTGATGACCAATGACTACTCAGTAAGCTTTGTCTCAATCGTAGAAAATCGCTTACTCATGTCTTCCATTCGCTTCTCATCCTCCATTTGCATTACTACCAACTTACAATCAGGCTTTTTCACTCCAATCGTTGGCACACCAATGGGTACATATTCCCTTCCATCGTAAATGTATAGCCTCTTCAAATGTGGAACAATCAAAGCATCAAATTGTTTCAAGAATTCCATTTCCAACACAGCTTCATAATCATCAATCTGCACTATAGTGAAGTCGACCTTCCTTGTCCACTCACCTAGTGTTGTGTCCACTTTTTCAGCTACACCAAGAACATTATCAGGAGGAGAATTGACTTTCTTCATCTGTGCTTTCACCGGTACAAATTTCAGCCCAATTCTTCTCGTAGTATCTTCGCCCATGAAGTTGTGAGAGGCCCCACTATCTACCATAGTGAGTATATCAACATCTCCAACCTTCATCCAAACATACTCCAACTTGTTCCTCTTAGGATCCCTCCAAGAGATCACCTCTGTAGCAGTCGCAGCACCAATTGTCTGCATCATCCCCACAGAAGCTTCTTCATTCTTTGCATTAGATTGTGCAATCACAGCCACTTTCGATCTAGAAGGACATTTCTTCACCGTATGTGGTTCAACACATATCCAACACTTCAAGGCTTTCTTCGTCTTCGACTTATCATTCGATTTCGAAGCATCATCCTTCTTCTTCTCTTTCGGCTTATCGGACTTCTTCTTCCTATCATCAAAAATCTCATCATAATGCTCCAGCAACCTATCCACAGCAGGAAAATCTTCTTCAAGTGTTCTAATCCTCTGCCTCTTCACTTCATTGCGTGCCCAAGGCTTCAATCCAATAATGAAATTGAACACCTTTTCCCTCTCCACCATGTCAGGAAGTTCCAAAACTGCACTTGCAAACTCTCGCTGATATGTATGAAGGTTCCCTATCTGCTTTATGAACTTTATCTTCATCCTTGCTTCCCATGTTTCATCCTGAGGACTGAAATGGGTCTGCAAAGCTTTCTTCATCTCATCCCATGAAGTAATGTCACTGGCACTACCATTGGCAATCTGATCCATTCTCCTTCACCACCACATCTTAGCATCCTCTGTCATGAACTGAGCAGCTACCTTCACCTTCGTCTCATCATCAGATAGACCCAATCGTTCCTAATATTTCTCCATGTCCCATAGAAAGTTGCCAAGAGTCTTTGCACTTCTTTTACCATCATAAGATTCCAGTTCCTTGACTTTCACATGAGGCACTCCTCCACCTGAGTTATGCCTCATGGCCTTTTTCAACACCGCGATCTCATCTCTGGCTTCGTCAAGAGATTTTTGCAAGCCCACGATCTCTGCGAGACCTCAGTCTCTTGCCTCTTCAATATCCTTGACCGTTACTTCAATTTGTGTACACATAAGATCAATGTACTCATGTTGAGTCCATAGTTCCTTGAGCTCTTCCTTCATCTTTGAATTGGCCTCTTCATCTCTCTCGATCAGGTCCATCTTCTTAGTCCAGAAAGCTTCCATGTCCTCCATCTTCTCCAACCCTTTTTCAATGAATGCCATAGTAGCATCCTTCGCAACGTGACTAGACACAACCTGAGATTTAGCTGCCATTACTAACAGCTTCCTTCTTCTTTACAATCTAGTTTCAACCATCCAATAGCTTCATCAAGTTTCCTGCAACTGTGAACCAACTCTTGTCTCGCTTGTATGTGAAACAACTTCCTTCACCTGCAAGTACCTGCTTCACTATCGCCAATTTCCAAGCTTCAACCATCTTCCTGGAAGACTCCTCCAAGTCTTCAGACTAGCTCTGATACCACATGTCATGCCCCCAATCCGGCAATAGTCTTTCAACCGCGCTCGGTGAGGTGCAGCACCATCAAACACTTTCTTTTCACCAATACTTATGTTCGTGGACTACGCCTAACCACTTATCCTACTTAGTTTGTGTTTCGCAACCAAATAATTATTAATTTTTCCTTTATACCAATGAACACCCATACAAATTCATTAACATCAGCAATTATAAATGAAGAACACAATTTCACAGTATAAAGGGAGGGTCAACTCCCTGAACAATGAGTCTGCCTGAATAATATATTATACAGTCTTTTACAAGTTACAAGCTTTACAAGTATACTTGGAAACACCAAGTTTCATACTTAGCCAATTTTACAACCTTGTCACACCTCCGTGTGACAAGCAAGATTTCCTTTCCCAAGGCGGGCAGGTGCGACCTCACACAAGCTGCCTTCCACACTTCACAACCGAACATTGTCTTCGTGCACGACAGGCGAGTGACTCCACCAAGTCACCAAGACACCCCCTTCATACAAATAGCGTCACCAAATGTCTGACCGTGAACACTTGCACGACGGGCGAGCGCTCACCTGAGCTGCCCAAGAACCTGTGCCAAGTCGTCGCACAAACCGGGCGCCCACACCTTCGTTCAACTGTCGGGCGCTCCGTCGCACAATCGGGTGCCACACCCGTGCACGCTCTTCTCTAACCAGTGGGAGACCTTTACCCACGCCCTCACCCAAAACCAAGATACGCGCTATCTCCGTGCGGCTTTGCCCAAAAGCGGGCGCATCACCCAAATCTGCGCCTTTCCCTTTTTTGCCACATCCACACTAGATCTGCACCTTCTCTTCACATGATGAGTGAGTTCGTTGATTGAGCGATGATGCAAATTACCTCCATGCATCAGCAATATATAATAGTGGCAGGGCGAGGTCGTAGCTACCCAGCCGACCTGCCCACACCCTCAACTCCATCACAAACACTTCTAAAACTCTCGTTGGCCATCATCTAAATGCCCACAAGTGTAGTCAGCCTTGCTATGTTTGTTGGTCGGCTCCGTGGGTGATCAACCAAGCTCCCACGCCTATATAAAACCACCACTCAACTCCTATGCACTTCACATTATAACATAATGTCTTCACATGCTAAGTCAAGCTCACACTTTCTTCGTTCGTCATCACACTTCATGCCGGAGCGCGTGTCAAGGACTGCAGGTCCTTACATGGAGGGTAAGAAAAAATTTATTTTTGATATACAATAATCCATGGGGTGAGCTAAGGGTCGGGCGACATGGATCTAGGATGGGGATTGCAACACAATAATTCTTCACAATTTCACTAACCAATGGCAAAACTAAAATTCCATATGGAACATTAAGGAGTCTGATGGCTCAATTGTACTCAAGGATGAGGATATACATCGGGAGGTTGTGCTTTATTTATAGGATATCTTTAAAGCTAATGAGGAGACCCAGATGAAAGACCTCCTATGGGGTGTGGAGAACTAACCCATGATGTTCTATACTTGTGCAAACGAGTCAACATACCTCTCTGTCACTCTAGAATAAATACATGCTATGTTTATTTCTTTCTCCAATGATATATTCCAGAAACCAAACAACTAGGCAATTGAGCTCTTCACACATTTCTTCGATCCTATGAAAATTGAAATTCTAACAATGGTGGAGGAATCTTGAACTCAACAACACATACTAGGCTCTATCAAGTCCATGCTTACTATTCTTATCCCAAAGGTAACTTCTCCATCCACATTTTTTAAATTCCATCCAATATCCCTTTGCAACATGACTTACAGAATTATATTTAAGGTGATAACAGAGCAGATCAAGGTATATTTATCTTGTCATATCTCTACAGATAAATTTGGTTTTCTACCTAACCATTCCATTAATGATGCGATTAATATCTCTCATAAATGTATAAACTCGATTTAGACAAAAAAAACCTTGAAGCTTGGGCGATGAAGATTCATTTACAGTGGGCTTATGACTACATGGATTAGACATTTCTTTTTCTTTTATTACAAAAGATTGGGCTACCAATCGAGATTATCGAGTGGATCATGGAATGTTTATCAAATACTTGGTTGGAAATGCTCATTAATGGTTTTCCTAACGCATTCTTTAGGGAGGGTCACGGATTGAGTCAATGTTGTTCTCCATCACCGTTATTATTCATTCTTATCATGGATGGGATTAGTCAGAAGATCCAGCTGGCTAAATCAAGTGGAACTTTCAAGGGCATTCAAATATGTCTTGAGGTTTGCGTCACTCAGTTATTTTTTGTTGATGATATTTTGACTTTTGGGATGTTATCGTTGTCACAATGGGAAACTCTTTTTCAATTATTTCAACATTATCGTCTTGCATATGGTTTGATTGCAAATGGAAAAAAAAGTGTACGATTATATTCATTTGGAGACACAAATGAGATATGTATTATTGCTGCTACATTTGCGGTCGACTCCGAACCCCTTTAGGATAGTTTTACATACTTGGGCTATGTATTGAGGCCTAATAACTACCATTTCCAGGACTGGTCTTGGCTGCTCCAGAAATTTCATAACAAGCTGGGGCACTAGACTCATCAAGATCTATCTCTGGGTGGTCGCTTCACCCTGGTCCAACTTGTACTCTAATAGTTGTCCATCTATTGGATGCACTTATGTACATTTCCTACTCGTGTTATTAATGAAATTCAATTGATAATAGCTCACTTTCTATGGTCTAGTTCTGTGGTAGATGGTAAGTTTCACATAGTTAAATGGGGCAACATAGCCAGGTCATGTGACCTTGATGGGTGGGGCACTCTCAACACAAATATTTTTGGAAAATCCCTTATGATAAATTCTATGTGGAATGCCCTCTTCAACACTAGCATATTACATCAATCTTTCATTTCCAATACTTAAAATGAAAACCTATCTCTGACTGGATCTGTAGGGGTAAAATAGGTATCAGAGGTGGATCATATATATGGCACAGTTTACAAAAATCCAAACATTTGTTGCTTCAGTGTATTAAGTGGATCTTTGGGGGTGGAAACAGGTTCATGATTGGAAGGGATGATATATTGGGCGTTGATGCAGATTCTTGTCCCAACGGACATTTACTCGAGACAATTCATCAACGTGGTTTCTTTTATTGGCATAGATTATATCAGAATGGCAAGGACCATTTCCAATTTGGCGGGATTCTTCAAATATTTGATTGACGAGGAATTTGGACCAATAATGGTCTCACTTTGTCTAATGTATGAGAAACGTTGGTCTTTGCTATTGTCTTGGTGGTGACATCCTCATTTGGGGGGGAAAGGTCATAAAACAATCAGTGGTAGTATCTGAATGTTACTATTTTTTCTCACATATTAATAGTTCTTACTCTCCTTAGTCTTGGGTTCTCCCTATCTAGAAATCTCGTGCTCCTCTAAAAATTATACTTTTCAGTTGCTTGGCTTGGAGAAATCATATCCTTCATTAGGACAACTTATGTAAATGGGGATTCTATGGACTAGGTTACTGCATTATGTGTCATGATGGGGAAAAATTGGTAATCCATCCTCTCATACAATGTAAAACTACTTTACATATTTGGTCTATTATATTGTGTTTCTGTATGTTGCCCTCCACCACATTTCTATCTATCGAACACTGTCTAATATGGGGAGCATCCTGGGTGGGTCTTCATGCCTACATCCCACTCTTCACTTTCTAGGAGATTTGGAAATCCCACAACCACTACATTTTCTGAGTGTTTATCAACACTCACTCCATTGTTTCAAAGGTCCTCTCATGGGTGGACTATATGCCTCTACTGTGTGTGGACATCTAGGACATGTCCAGAATATTCATTTCATCACACATTGCTTTACCAACTAAATATTTTGATGCTTCTTCCTAGTGGGGTTTGTGTCGACGCAGGGCTTTGCCCTATATTGATGCACTCTCATATTACAAGTTGCACTAGAAGGGTGGGAGGGGATCAAATACTCGATCTGAGATAATTTCCTTTTGGGGATTAATTTGGTTCACAGTATCAAATAATATCTTGAACATAAACATATATTGGGATTCTAAGACCATCATTTATATCTTACTGGGCTCATCAGCAATTGATCCACCCATTTTTCGGTGGTGGCGAGAGAAGATAAGGAACCTGCTACATCAATTTCAGAGCTTCACAATCGCTCATGTCTACAGGGACTCCAACTATGTTTTTGATTCTCTCTCTAAGCTGGGCATTCAGAATCGAGATGGCTTCATGTATCTCTCGTTCTTTTTCTATAGGAAACATCTCATAAGATGACAAGATTTCCATTCTGTAGTAGCGTTTTTTTGTTTATACTATTCTGCATCGTAGTTTTTATCTAGATATTCTCAATGTTTTAAATTTTGTAGCATTCTTCCATGAACATTCTCACTATTTTGAAAGTCTACTCTACAGAAAAAATTTAAGTTTTAAATATTTGTTTGATGCTTGTACAATGGATTATGGGTTTTTAAAGCATATGTTACCTAAAAGATGTAACTCGCTCGGTTCGAATAATAATATACCAGGTAGTTTTTTCCCCTCTAAATTTGTTTTGATAACTACCCTTCTAGTTGCTAGACAAATGTGAATAATCATGATACATAGCTTTGAGGTGGTAGACTGCTAGGGATAATGGCATTTAAAATTTTAATGTCATGACCGTCATTTCAGTAACCCCCTATGCCTCTAATCTTGACCCTGCAATCTATTTCAGCAAGGCTAACCATTTTCCATTCACACTATAGCATTGTATATACCCAAGAAATGTTTATTAGAAGATTCGAAATGGAAATCTCGGTCTAGAGCAAATCTTTAACTACATAGGAAATCTTTATAATTTGTGAAGTTTCAGGTATCATCCAAATATATGTGATATAATCTACCATTCATTTTTCATATGAATAGTAGGTATGATGATTAATAACATGTAATTGTTTTAGGAAGTTATTTCGCCTATTTATGAAATTAAAAAATAAATTATGAAAAATAGATTATTAGTATTATTATTAATTTTCTAAATAAAATAAAAAATAAAAGATGAAAGTTTAAATTATAACATGGTTTACCTTTTTTGTTTTTAACTCTTACATGTTTTTATATGTTCACTTTCACAATTATGTATAGCCATTTTCTCTTTATCTATGTCAATTTTACAATTATGTTTAAATCTATGTGATTGTTCAAATTTATAAATTTATATATAAATTTAAGTCCCACTTGCATCAACCTACGCTATTTCAAATAGAATGCTATACATTTGAAGTGAAGAAAACAGCAATTTAAAATTAATTTATAAATTTAAACTTAGTTTAATTTATAAATTTTTTAATACTATTTAATATATATGTATATGCATATATGTCATGTATACATATACAAGAAAACCATAGAAATTGGTAATTAATATCACTCGAATACTTGCATGACACAAAATTAATTTCAATAGTCTTCCTCTACATAGACTAGATTAGTCTGGGAGATTTCAAACTTGGACCTTTTAATTTACACAATACTTCACAATCTATGACTCAACAATTTATGTAAAATTTCACCCCATAGCTGGTACGAGTGCACATAAAATGTCATGCCAATGATAAACTTGAATGGTGATTCTAGCTACCTATCCAGTCGCATGTACTTCTCAATGCACAAGTACAACATGATAACTCCTTACATGCTATCGGCATTAATAGATTCAATGGTTAGGTACACTCACTCACCTCTTGATTACAGGGAAATGATGGCCAACTATAATCGCATGGATTGGACCCTTGAGTTACAGGCAAGAGGCTACCATAGAGCATGAAAACTTCCATATTTAGATCAACAGTGGTTACACCAAATTTGTATTGTTTATCCCTCTCCTTTGCATATGTGGACCCTTAATTATCATGTAGTCAATTTTTGTTGCAGCTATGTTTATATGCGCCGGCCCCTCCTTGGTCATTATTGGGGTTTCTTGAAGTTGGTGTGTATGCATCTCACAACACTTCTTATTTTTCCTCCAGCACACTTTTACATTTACATGGGTATTTTAGGGATCAGGATGTTCAGTTGTAATAGCCTCTTCCCACATTTACCCACTTTCACCGGTTTTTCCAGGATAAACATAAAATAATGATCACAATGATAAGACTCAACCTCCTATATGACTTTAAGGAAATAGATTCAACAACTTAAGACCTTATTGACTTCCCTTAGTTGTTGCAAGACCTTCAGGAGCTATGCAACCCCTCCAGGTCTCCAATCCCTGACCTAACTCTCTTTCTCACTAACCTAGAACCTTATTGTTTAACCTAAAATACCACCATAATTTTAAAATCTAATTAAAAAATTCATATAAATAATATCAATCTAAAGTTTAAATTTTAATTAGAAAATTAATGTTTAATTAAATGAAATAAAAAAATTAATATATTTATTTTTAAATTAATAAAATCAATCTGTATATTGCTTTTAATTATATATTTACATACCATACTCTCTTTTATAAAACGTTTCTGAGGCATCACTGTACTGCCTACTGCGAGGTGATAGAAAGGTTTTTTGGTTACAAAGTGAAAGGCATAACACAAGCTCCATCCCTTGTGGAGGGCAATTCCTAAAATATTTGATTACAGTCGGCAAGCAAACCATATTAGAAAAAATAGAAAGAGAGAGAAAAATTAACACTCATATATTTAAAATATAAATTATTGATTCCAATAAATTTAAGAAAGTGGATTTATGATTGAGACATGACACGACTCCAACTCCTAATATTTAAGTATTATTATCTGTATTAGTTATTCAAATAAATAGTCAAATCAGATTGAGAGGTTTGAACGTTACGTCTTCAAATAATCCAAATCGATGTAATCAATCAACTTATGTGGAAAGATCTTCCGATAATCCAATTCGACTTTATTGAGTCTTCGAATAATCCAAATCTATCAAATTAGGTTGAGGAGCGACATATTATGACATTTTAACTGTCTTCATAAGTTACTGTCTATGATGGTGAGATAAAAATTAATGTGTGTTACCCAGCAGATAAAATAAATTTTTTTAAGAGGATAAATATTTTAGTACTTTATTTTAAAATATTTCAATCTTATATTTTTTAATTTACACAATATTCGATGTCATGGTGATTTCTTTGTTTTATTTTTAATTTTGATTTAAATTATTATTTAACCATTATAAACTTTAATATTTTCAATTTTCATTTTATTTAGAATTTTAAAATGAAATGTTCAAACATATTGTTTTATAATTATTAATTTTAATACCATCTCAATTTTAACATAAAATTAATTTCATATTTATATTTTCAAATTTTCATTTTATTTAAATCTTTTAAATGAAATAGTCAAACATATTGTTTTATAATTATTAATTTCAATACCATCTAAATTTTAACATACAATTAATTTCATATTTTGATTGTTATGTTAAATTAAATTATGAAATGTTTTAAATAATAATTCACAAAATGTTATTAATTTCAATACCATCTAAATTTTAACATACAATTAATTTCATATTTTGATTGTTATGTTAAATTAAATTATGAAATGTTTTAAATAATAATTCACAAAATGTAAAATTTAAAATTGATAGTAATTTTAAAATTTGATTAGTTACTATTT